>CM074432.1:31558766-31776266 GCA_037101425.1 Elopichthys bambusa | reverse complement strand
GAAAAAACAAATAAAACATGATTCACTACTACATTGTCATTATGAGAGCATCAGAGTGATGAAGTGTGAGACAGAGAGTATAGAAGCATTGTATGTTTGTTTGAGAGAATCTCAGTTGAGTGACTAAATAACTGCACACCATTTGAAAGCAAGAGGCCAACCAGGGCTGGCCAAACAAAAACAGCATCATAAAAGCCACAGAGCCAGTCAAGAGCTTCAACAACACACAACAGACCAGCCAGTGAACCAGAACAACAAACCAACCACTGATGAACACATATCACCTTACATGCAGAGAGACGGGGTTAGAGAGAGACAGAGAGGGAAAACACCAGTCTGTACTTCAGGATTTCATAAAAATGAGAAACTTGTTTTAATTGACCAACATATAGCAAACAGTTTGATGAAGTTTGTAATAAGCAAATACTGTATGATCTGAGATTAAGGACAATGAAGCCATGGCCTGATATACAACACATTAAATTACAAGCATTTAGTTACTGTAAGTTATTGATATCATGCTTGGCTAGTTTTTTGAAAGCTTTTTTCCATAACACAATACAATAAGCTTCTACATGTTAATATTACGTAATGCAATAGTGCAACATGACCTAACAATGAACAGCATGTATTCATCTAAAAGGTTAATGTTTACACACAAACACACTGTTAATATTTTAAGTTGTATCAAAGTGTATTAGTTGATGTATTATGACCAAACATGTATTAACAACAAACAACAGTATATTTACACATCAACCAAAATTAATAGTTAAAAAAAATGTATGTTAATAAATGTTAATACTTGCATCAAACTGATGAAAAGTGACAGTAAAGACTAATCAAATAAATGTAGTTCTTTTAAACATTCTATTCATCAAGCAATGTTTCCACAAAAATATTAAGCAGCAAAACTGTTTAATTTTCAAAACATTGATCATAATCAGATATGTTTCTTAAGCACCAAATCAGCATATCAGAATGATTTCTGAAGGATCATGTGATGCTGAGGACTCTTCAGCATCACAGGAATGAATTACATTTTAAAATATATTAAAATAAAAAGGAGTTATTTTTTAATTCACAATATTACTCTTTGTACAGTATTTTTGATTAAATAAATGCAGCCTATCAAAATACAACAAAAATAGGTCACTTCTTGTAATCTTCTTAAAACCAGGGGGTACTAAATAAATAATTTATGCTATAAGTGTTCACAAAAACATCTGGAAACGCCTGCATTAGTATGTAATTGAAAGCTTCAAAAAAGGAACAAAAAAAATGCCAGGATTAATATATAAAACTTATGCCACCAAAAACACCACGTACAAAATGATAAGATCCTTATGTATACAGTGTTGAGGTAAATGGTTTTAACCCACAAAATGTGGTGATTTAGGATAGCCCAATCATAGATGGTAGCAAGATTGTGTGTGTAGCAGAGATGAATGTGTCCCAGTCTGTGTTCCTGTGGGTGTCAGGGAGCTGACGTCAGTGCAGGCTAACGCCCCTCACGGCTCAGCTCGTCTGCAGCAGCTGTGAGTGTGGGAAAGTCTTGGCTACTCTGCAGTTAACTCCAGCCAGTCTCACAAAGACAAGGTCAATGGCCCTTTCTCAAGTCTCATCTGACCCCTAGAGACGATCACATTTCACACTGAACATTATGACTTTTCGGCAGCATTGATCTGAATTGCACATTCATGTTCTCCATGAAAACAATGTTCTCCATTAAAAAAAAAAAAAAAAAAAAATTGCAGAAGTGAAAAAGCATTTCAAACCATGTTAATCAACTTAAACATTTTTTGTCCATATCAACACTTTGGTCCTTGAACTTGGGTACAACCCATCCTTAATGGCTCACAGTCCTGGTCATTACAGAGTTATGCTGTCTTCTGGAAAGCAGTCAGTGACTTCATGCTGAGCAGTGATTATGTCTGGCTCTCAGTCGCTGGTGTCAGGACTCTGACGGACAGGAGAAAGACTGGGGAAGAGGGTTATGTTGTCAGGAGGAGCTGGCAGGCCCGTGGAACATTCCCTTTGCGGAGGGGAATGAAGAGATACCGCGCCGTCCTGTGCTTTTCACATAGGACCATCACTTCTCTCCAAACTACTGAGAGTAGTTACAGATACAGACCAAACTGGTTACAAGCTTCCAACATTCCACTTGACTGAAAAAGATATGATGGTGATTGCTTGATTACAGTCTTCCAGGAAATGATGCAAGTCATTATAAGACGCTCTACAACAGAGACGCTGTAAATGGGTTGATGCATCAGCTGCAGTTTTATAAATTATTAAAAGTGGTTATGGTGTGATAATGGAGAGTCGTTCCAAAGGGAGGTTTTGAAAGCATTTCCCCTCAATGTCGTCATGGGATGATGGCTTTTCTCTCCACAGTAAAGACACTGGTCTTTAAAATGGTTCATTGTCATGTTTTGCAAAAAATTTAAACATCACAAGAACTACTTTAATTAAGGTCTGGAATGCAGTTAAGCTCTAAGACAAGTTCCAGCTCATTGTGAGTGTTATCTTAGTCTCAGTCTAAGCTTGCTAGCATCTGGTTTAGCCATCACCATTTGTTTTGGAATTACTGTGGGGGGGCTGTGGAGGTGGGGTTATTCAGTGGTCAGCCAGGGTATCTGATTCGCTAGAATCCTGTCTAGGGATGTGCAAAACTATATATTTTCTAAAACAGGAAAACTTTAAGCTTTAAGTTAGAAAGGGCTATTTTTCAAAAAGCAACATCTTGCCTTTTAATACAGCACCTTAAACACAATACTAAATGGTGAGAAAAACAAAATATGGGTCGGGTAAAAGGGGTCAGTAAGTTTTTTAAATATTTTCTTATGCTTATCAAAGCTATATTTATTGAATCAAAAAAGGTGTTGTTTGTTTTTACATTTAAACAGTAATATTGTGAAATATTACAATTGAAAATAACTTTTCTTTTTCTTTTATATATATTTTAAAATGTCTATTCCTGTGATGTCAAAGCTGTAATTTCAGCATCATTACTCCAGTCTTCAGTGTCACACGATCCTTCAGAAATCATTCTAATATGCTGATTTGGAGCTTAAGAAACATTTCTTATTATTACCAATGTTGAAAACAGTTGTGCTGCTTAATATTTTGTGGAAACTGTGATATTTTTTTATTAATATATAGTTTAAAATAACAGCATTTGGTTACACTTTATTTTACGGTGCGGTAGTTACATTGTAATTACTTAAATAAGTACTGAGTACTATTAATTAACTACATGCACTTACTATAGAGTTACAGTTAGGGTTAGGTTTAAGGTTAGTTACTTGTAATTATGCATAATTTACTGTTATTACTATAGTAAGTACACGTAGTAACGTGTAACTACGGCACTGTAAAATAAAGTGTTTTATTTATTATAATTGTGTATAAATATATGTATATAAAAGAGGTTGTAACAACGTAAAAGTTTTTCCTGTCACTTCTGATCAATTTAATGTGTCCTTGCTGAGTAAAAGTATTATACACATACACGTTTTCATATGTATCAGCAGAGCTGGGGTGAGATCATACAAGCAAAGCTCCTGAAAAGCAAAATGGAAAAAGTAACATAACAGCCAAAAGCTAATAGCAGGCCAGCAGCCGCAGAAGTTGCTGTCGTGCCCCCTTCGCCAACCAACCAGGTTCCAGTCACACCAGAGCGGGTGCTGTGAACAGGTGGGGATGCTTTGTGGGGTCATCGGGGCAGCCCTAGGGCTTGGCTGCCCTCTCTTTCGCCCTGCCTCTGCACACAGCTGGCTGACTGCACTGCACTATGTTGCCCCTCTGCTGTCTTGGCACAGCTAAGAGCAAAGAGCTCCAGAGTGACTGCTCTTTTTGTCAGGGCTGAAATGAAAATCTTGCTGTCTGAAGCTTGACTCAAAAAGCAGGGAATACAGTATCTGAGTGTGCGAAGCATCTCTGGAACACAAGTGAAGGCACACAAGGGAAAGAAAGCAATAGTTCATGACTGTTTGCATGCATCGATGTGATCAAATATTCAAATAAATTAGGTACATATAAGCAAATGCAAATGGACTGGCTGCTGTGCTTCTCTGATTTACAGCTCACATCTCTGGGGTCACCTGCCTCCAACACAAACAGATACTGCTGACGCAAGTCTCAGTTCGGTTTACAATGCTCCTCCGTGTCACAACACCTCCATCCCAAGAACACTACCATGAAACAAAAAGGGAGACTCCAGAGCTGAACCCTGGAGGAGGAAACAAGTGTTTTCCAAAGGTTGGCCTTGACACGTGTAATCAAGCTCACGTAAGTGTGTCACCTAGAGAATGAAATCCGAGCCGGCTGGACAGTAAATCTGTGCAGAAAGTTGTGTGCCATTTGGAAGATCAGGCTCTGAACCTGCTGATTGTTTGATCTTACATGGTGTGATCTTGCATTTTCCTATCTCTCAAGGTGTCATCAGTTTTGGGACTTCTTGGGGCAGTTTTGGCCTAATGGTTAGAAAGTCTGACTCGTAACTCAAAGGTTGTGGGTTCGAGTCTCAGCACCGGCAGGGAATGTAGGGGGGAGTGAATAAACAGCACTCTCATTACTTACACATACATGGAATTTGTATTGGTGACAAAAGCATCCAGAATGACAGCGAAAAGACAGATAATAAGTAAAATAAGTGAATAAAAATAAATATACTTAATAAATACACAATATACAAAATAGACAATACACAATATATGTATGTACCAGGTATGTTACATACAACGCAAGGGAATGTGAATAAGAGGTTTAGTATGCAGACAAAACCAACAAATTAAAGTACACTGAGAAATATAGTTTATCCCAAAGCATAAATTCTTTTTGAAAGAGTCAGAACTTCAGTTGTATCATAAGATTTGGTTTGAGTATATAACTTAACACATTATTACATTTAATAGTGTGAAAGCAGTGTTTCTGACTTTTCTTTCAAACATGAAGATCTGTGAAAAAATGCACCATGAAGACTAAAAACAAAGAAAAAAGTAAAATATGGCAGCTAAAATCTTGAGAGCTGCAAAGCTACAAACACACGCGAGACTAATCTCTGTTAAAGTGTCTGTCTCTTCACTCATTCTTCAGGTTTTGGCTCTTGGCCGCATGCCAGACCGAGAGGAGCTTGCATAATAACTAACACGTTTTTGCAGGAACAACAAAAATGCCACAAGCTGAGGAAGGTCAACAATATTACGTCAATGATGAACTTTTTCCCACAATGGTATGCTTCAGGACTAAATGGCCCATCGTTATTTGGCTTTGTTCAACTTTATACTCATCAAAAAAAAAAAGAAGTCGACATTATACAAGTCAAAAAGAAAAAAAGAACCACATACAAACGTGTTTAGAAAGTACCAGAGCAGCCATGAGGACATGGACTCAAAACAAACCGCACAGACAGGTTATGATCTATGTATACAATTATCTGACACAAATGCAGAATTATCTCTGTATGCTTGAAATCACTACCATGATATGTACACTGTTCAGTTCAAAAGTTAAGAGTCTGTACTTTTTAAAGTTTTTGAAATAAGTTATTTTATGCTCACAAACGCTGCATTTATTTGATCAAAAATACAGTAAAACCAGTAGTAATATTAAAATGCAATTCATGTGATGGCAAGGCTAAATTTTCAGCAGCCATTACTCCAGTCTTCAGAAATTATTCCAATATGCTGATTTGGTGGTCAAGAAACATTTCTTTATACTTAATACTTAATATTTTTGTGGAAACTGTGTTGTATTTTTTTCAGGATTCTTTGATGAGGAGATATAAGAGTTCAAAATAACAGCATTTATTTTAAATAAATAGTTTATCTTTACTGTCACTTTGATTCAATTAATGCATCCTTGCTGGAGCATTAATTTCTTTAAAAAAAAAAAAAAAAGAAGAAGAAGAAGAAGAAGAAAAAAATAACTTACCGACCTCAAACTTTTGAAGTATAGTGTACACAGTATTTACACAGTTTGTGCTTAAAATGTATTAAAAGATACATAAGTAAAATAAACAAATGCATTCAGAATTTATATAAAACACATTGGCTAGAAAAATATAGAGATTTGTTTATCATTTTCAGCCAGTTATAACAGGCTCAAAGACAATCACAAGTCATAACATTACCTTGGTGATATTTAAATCAGCGGAATTTATTCAAAACACTATAAAAAAAAAAAAAAGGTAACACTTTACAGTAAGTTCTCATTTGTTAAAATCAATGTATTAACTAACAATGAGCAATACATTTGTTACAGTATTTATTCATTTTTGTTAATGTTTGTTAATAAAAATTCAGCTGTTCATTGTTTGTTCATGTTAGTTCACAGTGCTTTTAATAATGTATTAGTATGTTGAAATTAACATTAACTAAGATTAATAAATGCTGTATAAGTATAGTTAATTCTTAGTTCATGTTAACTAAACAACAACATGTAAGCCTACATGACAACCCAATTCCATCAACTGGTCTTTACGCCACTGGCCCAGGGCCATCAGGCGATTCTTATTGATCCCTGAATAAACAAATAACCTTCACAAAAAGTTAAAGCAGGGTTTGTTAAAGTCAGTTTTGAAAGCTTATCCAATCTAGTCTTGTTCCAGAGCGAGCACATAGAGTTCTAGCAGGAGCGTGTGACATATTGACTGACTCTCTCAAACTCCAGCTGATAGAACAGTGTGAAAACTCGAGAGCATGAAAGGTAAAGCAGCCTCATTCGACCAATTCAAACTCCTCCCCTGGCTTTCTATTTATTATTGTCTTCTGAAGCCTTTCATTTCAAAACAGAGGTTAAAATATAGGATCAAGAGGTGTACAATACTTCCAAGCCACATGAAAAAACATTAGCATTTTAGGTTTATCATAAAATCTCTTATTTTCAGTTTATTGTACCCAATATATTTAGCAGCTTAGGGCTAGCATGTTGCGTCCGTATGGCAACATTAATGCAAGCCATCAGCGTACTTTTGAGATTAGATTCTGCGAATGTAGTTTGATCCAAAGTTAAAGCACAGCACTCAATAAATCACACACCCATTAATAGTTTCAGGCAGGTGGCATTTCATGTGGGTTCAGCTTCATCTGCCCTAGACCTCAGCTGTTCAACCCAGCGCAAATAGGTCTAAATGACTGTTGAACACACTGGTTATGTGCCCTACCATCATGAACACCCTCAACACTCCCTCTCAATGATAACCCTCTTGAGCTCAGCCTTCATTTGTCAGTCCACCAGTTTACCGTTTATCTACTTCCAGCAGACGGTATGGTATCAAAAAACAAACTGTTACGTGGTGATGAATAAAGTTTTGAAATATTCAGTAACAATTTCATTTTCAATATCCTTGTTACACATAACATGTACTTACTATTGAAATAACAGTAAATTATGAATAATTTACATGTAACTAGCCCTAAACCAAACATAATCCTTACCCTATATTAAGTATATGTTAATTAACATTACTCAGTACTTGAATATATAACTACACTGTAACAAGGACACCTTAAAATAAAAGTATAACCTCATTCTTTCACACATTATTTCTGGCATCTTGACTAAACTTTGTTAGTCTGATGTTGCCTGGATGTTAATCGACACTACTGCTGAATTATCTCTATTTTTTTCTTAAATAAATAAATGATAAAGACAGTACTGAAATATTTTTACATGACTAAACATTGTTATCCTGATGTCACCTAAATGAACATTTTCAGCGAATTTTCATGTGAAGCTGAAATAAAATAAAATAAAGGGCAAAATGAATAAATAAAAAACAAATAAATAAAATTAAAAAAATATATATATATAAAAATAATAGGCCCAGCAATACGGATTAAAAACAGTATCAAAAAATTGTTTTGTGGTAATGCACAAAGTATTTAAATATTCTTTAACACATTTTCTGGTGTTTTGACTAAACTTTGTTGGTCTGACATTGCCTGAATTGCCACTACTGCTGAATTGTCTTGACTTCAATACTATGATAAAAGCTATTATTAGCCATTAGTAATAGTAACTAGTAGTTGACAGACAGCAATCAATAAAAAAGTAAGTATGTAAATATGGTTATGTGCAAAATACTGAAAATATTCTTTAACACTTTTTTCCTGCCATCTTGAACAAACTTTGTCTGATAGTCACCTAGATGCCGTTGAAAGGTTTCAGTGTATTTTCATGTGAAGCCAATGTGCAGTACTGAGAACAATAAAACTGTGTTCAGAAATGTTACAAAGCATAATCTAAGATTGACTCTAAAGTAGCCTTTGACTTCCCTGTTGTCACCAACAAGAGCTAGTCATATATTTAATGCAAGTGACTTTGAAAGGAGGGGGCAATAAATAGTGTTTCCTGACAGACAGACATTTATGCAGTAATTGCCTTGTAAATGAAGGCTGAACGAACACAGGCCACTGTTCCTTATAGCTTGATGGAACAGAAGACACACGTGCGCACACAACGGTGTGTCTACGACAGCCTCGCGCATAATTGATCCCTCAGAGTTTCTCCAGAACTCCAGTGTTAACATTACACCCCATAATGTCTCCAAAACATCAACATACTGGATATAACACGTCAGGCCCTGGAATTTTTCGCTCCGTGGAGCACGGCTCATGCCAGACTGATTTGTGTCAAGTAAGGCCAAACACACAAACAACGCTGGCAGAAAGGCGTCCTCTCATGCGGAGGGGAAAGAGAGTCGGAGCACAACAGGAAGACTCTACCTGATATGGCCATGGCTGCCAGATAGGCCCAGGCTGGAGGCCTTGTAAGGGAACATCTGGCTTTATCTTGGAATCAGTGCGGACAGACCTCTCACATAAACACAGGCGCTCTGGAGCGCTGCAGATCTCTAGTCACTAACAAGCCTGTGAACGGCGCCGAGCTTCCATCTATTAGAGAACCCAGAGAAATCGCCTGTTGACAAGTGAATCATTTACAAACAAGTGGACGCTCGAGGCCACAGGCTTCTTAACTGCTTATCAAAGCGATCGTATAACCATGAGTTCTTCTTGCTTAACTCTTTCATATATAATCGGTCATATCTACTGAATGAACTGTAAATCAGGGGTCTCAAACTCATGACCTGGTAGACCACTAAGCAGGTGGTGCATTCCACTAACACTGAACAGTTAAAACAAATTCAGTGTTAACAAATGACAACCATGTATTGTTTATATGGTATGTGAAAATACAAACAAAACAGTAAATAAATACATAATATATAAATATAATATAATTATAGTAATAATTGGCATTTACAAATGATAAATATATTTTATAAATAAATACAAAGTATCTTACATATTAGCTGGCTTTAATATCTAACTGTCAGAAGAAATATATAAAAAAAAACATGGCAATCAATTAACACACATGGTAAGTACTATTTTTTCAGTTGGGGAGCAAAATAATGTAGTTGGACTAGCTATGCAGTATATCAAATATAGAAACAGGCTTTCCAGTGTAGACGGCACTGTTACATTAGGAGAGATCTAGTGTTGTCACATCGTGACAGACGGGCGTTGTCAAACTTTTTTCATATATGGGAGCACGCAGGTATGTTTGTTTTCCTAGGGTACAGTTTATATTTGTATTTAAGGCATGTAATAAGCCATGTAGAAAAATATATAGCTTACTGTAGTTCAGGCTACTGTTTAACCAACCTTTAGAAGAACTGAGGTATATATTCTTTTAAAACAGTGTGTATCCCAGTTATATTTGCATATGTGAATTATATAATTTATTTCATTTTTTATAAACTGAAATTATTTTCTATGGGAAACAACAGCATCCAGAAACATTATTTTAAGATAATAAACCCAAGTCACTGTTTACCACACACAGCTATGTGAAAGCAAGATACAAAAACACTTGTTTTTTCTGGCACTGGTCAATTTTGAGATTTTGAACTATTTGGCTTTTCATAACATGTTATTTCAGACTAGTGGAAAGAAAGCATCCAAAATACTCTTTTAAGTGTATATTTTATTGCATTTAATCTATTTGTGTTTGTGGATCTGAATTACAAAATGAGTATTTTTCCCATGCACTCAGCCAGAAAACTTCAGTAGCACTTACGTAAACCAAACTTTACGGTTTGGTTTCATTTTATACAACATTTTATTCCTAAAAAAAACATATTAAAAATGTATTCTGGCTATATTCTGGCTGTTAACAGTATTTTCTGATTTATTGATAAAAAGAGGTCCAAGAACTTTTGACTCTAATATGTCAACAAAGTGAATCAGGCTTTATCCAAATGTTCGGATTTTGGTTTTGGAAATGTATGCAAATTAGTGCATATTTAATTAGATAATGCCTCATTTGCATATCTAAACATAACATTTCAGAAAACCTGTAATACAAAAATTTGTTTGCATTTCTTAATGTATCCCTACTGAAAAAATCCAGCTAAAACCAGCCTAAACTGGTCGGACTGGTTTTGGCTGGTCTCCCAGCCTGGTCGTAGCTGGTTTTAGAGGGGTTTTGGTTAGCTAGGAGACTGGGAGGCTGGGAGACCATCTTAAATCAGCTGAACACCAGCTAAGCCAGGCTGAGAGACCAGCTAAAACCAGCTACTTCCAGCTTAAACCAGCTAAGACCAGCCAACCAGCTTAGGCTGGTTTTAGCTGGATTTTTCAGCAGGGTAATCAATCAACTGGGGAAGTATGTGGATATCTATTTGAGATAAGAGATTTAGACAGCTCTCTGATGATGTGTGGCAGTGGTGTTAAGCTTGTTATAAAGGAAAAAAAGCAGCAGGCAGCAAGGAAAAGCTCTGTGAGCTGAGAGGGGATCAGGGCAGGAAAGGTCAGTGTGTGGCCGTAGTATGTGATGCCTGCCGTTGTTTCACTGTGGGATCTCACATGTGCAAACATGACTTTATGCTCACATGTTCTCTGTCTTACACACAATCTAACTAAGAAAATACAAGACAAGACTATAAGCCGAACTAACACGCTACCCTTCCTCAAACTCACTGGCATAGCAGTTTTATCATGATCTCACACCTGACAAGCTGTGTACTCTGTCTGCTGTCAATCAACGCAATCCAAAGTATTCTGGCCAAAACACTTTAGAATAATAAAATATCAGACAGATTTTTCTTCAAGGCATGCTTTGCGAAATGCCTGAAAAATGCCCTCTTGTCGCCAAATGTGAGTGTAATGATTTGTTTTATGAGAAACATAAAATGGTCCTTTGCGATAGGAGTGTTGTTCTGGATCAAGAGTCCAAATCATGACAGGAGAGTGTGAAAGAGAGAGCGTGCGTATGTGAGAAACAAGGCCTGGAGAAATCAGAAATCCAATATACCAAAGACCACCTCATTCACCCTCTGATGTCCAACATCAGTTGATCAGCTTTACCCAAAGGTCAAAAGACAGAGATTATTGAAAGATGTCAAAAGGTTTACAATGGTATTATTTGTTACAAAAAAGTAATAAAAAGTAAATCAAAGTCATAATGGTGTAACCAACATGCAGAAAGCCATTTCCAATTCTATTATCGTGACAAAAGTACACAAAAGTTTGGGGTGAGCAAGCCTTTTTTTCCCACATATTTACTTATGTAACATAAACAAATACATTTATGTTACAAAAGATATTTCAAATAATGCAGTTCTATTTCACTTTCTATTCATCAAAGAATCCTGAAAAAAGTATTGTAAATAATCAAATGATTATTAAAACAGAAAAGTTTTTGTAGTAATATTTCAAAATATGTTTTTACTGTATTTTTTGATCAGATAAATGCAGCCTTTGTGAGCATAATATACTTTACAAAACATTAAAATTATCTAAATAACAGTAGTGTGTACTGGCCAATATATTTGAGCTGCACGATTAATTTGAGACTCTTTTTTTTTTTTTTAAATAGAGATCACTATTCCCCCACAATTTTGAATAGACAACTAAACAAAATAACATGTAATTTACTAGAGGTTCTGTTCTGCCAACATGTTAATTGCTGCAGTCTATTTAAAAAAATATTTAATTAATTGTAATTAATTTCTTTTAAATCGGTTTGAGTGAATGATTCAATGAATCACTCAAAAAGACTTCACTATTTTCACTACTAGATGAATCAGCTTTTTTGAATTAATCTTTTGAATGAATGATTCAATGACAAATACATTTTTTTTAACAGTCCCTTGTCGCCAACTACTGGCGTAACAACGAATTGATACAATCTTTATTTGAAGCGTCACGTTATTTTTGCGTCAAGGTAATTTGCTCTATCTTGATCACTACTGTAGACATCAGTGTTTATATCTGAACTATACATTTTTATACCAGTACTTCTGTGATAATTTATATTATTGTAACACAGAAATAGTGATACTGTGGTTGAAGGTCAAAAGGTTTAATAGACATTGCCGAATTGCTTAGGAATATGGGTGTCGCATGGGTGTTTGAATCGAGACTGCGATCTTTTAACGGTTAATCGTGTAGCTCTACTACCTTCAACTTGGGTTGCTCCTTCACTCCTCAATGATTCAGAAATTCACTTAACACTTAAAAAAAAAAAGCACTGCCAGGTTCCTCCTGGATCTTAATTGGCTCATGTATTGAAAAAGAAAATGATATAAATATCAATACAGTTCTATTTATGCACATTTTTTAGCCTGAAAAATTAAGCTTTTTAATTTTAAGCTTATTAAATTTTTTCTAAATCATTAAATTAAAAGCAGTTATCATTATCAAACAGCAAAGTAAATTCAAAGATCACAAATTCCCAAACACTCCAGAGTCTAGAGGTGTGTGTCTATCTCATGTCATCTAGTGTGTGCATTATTTTTCATGTTTCAAATATCAGATATAAACCCTATGAACCCACACAGAGAAGGCTCTCACATGCAAACCACAATCATCGGAGCTTGGTAGAACGCATTGTCTTATTCAGGAAAAGCACAAAGCCTACAGGACTGACACTAGTTTGTTAGTTTGTACATATATAAAGCTATGAACAACAGGTGGGGGAAATCCTTCAAAATGTGTTAATAAACGCTTTAAAAGGGGAAAAAAAAAAAAACTGCATCAGGTATCTTCATGAATTAGTTTCCCAATGCTGTAATGGCCATTAAATAGTTTGTTTACCCAAGCCGACGTTCTGACATAGAACACGGAAGCGCTGCACTGTGTTTGTTTACAACGTGAACAGAGTAGGAGACTGACACAGAAGACAAGAAATTGTTGAATAAAATCGCTATTTTTGTTTTTTGCGCACACAAAGTATTCTCATCGCTTCATAACATAAAGGTTAATTTAATTCACACATTCATTTGTGTTCCAAAGATGAATGAAGGTCTCACTGGTTTGGAATGACTTGAGGGTGAGTAATTAATGACAGAAATTGGTGGATGAGTTGATAAAGGGGAAAAATACGTTGTTTGGCCAAAGTCACATCTTTGGAATGTGGTTGCAAGAGGACATTTCTTAAGAAAGATCTCCTCAGGATTACTAATTGACTAGGCTGACTTTCCAGGCAAGTGTTTCAGCTTCTAAATGTGTTTCCAGAAAGTAATCAAAAGCAAATAACTGACAGAGAGAAAAAAATTCATTCTGAAAGTAATTAGTTAAAACTTAAATTAAAAAAAAAAAAAAAAAAAACACAGGACAAAATCGATACCTTTAAACTATGAACTGTTATAACTACACTATAAACCACAACCTGGTATGATAACATTTCATTTAGGGCAGTTGTGGCCTAATGGTTAGAGAGTTAGACTTGTAACCTGAGGATCACAGGTTCAAGCCTCAGTACCGGCAGGAAATGTAGGTGGAGGGAGTGAACAGCGCTCTCTTCCACTATCATTACCCACAACTGAGGTGCCCTTGAGCAAGGCACCTAAACCTGACAAACCTGTGGTGTGTGTGTGTTCAATACTCACTGCTGTGTGTGTGCACCTGAATGGGTGAAATGCAGAGCACAAATTTTGAGAATGGGACCCCATACTACATGTCACATCACTTTCATTTGAGGAAACCGATTGCCTTTAGTACTTTGACTACTGTGAACTTATTTCGGTAGAGTTTGCTAAAAGAATATTACCTAAAATACAATTAAACTCCATTTAATTATTGTATGTTACTGAAACTTAACTGTATTGTTTAAAATCATTAAATTCATCATTAAACATGAACTCTCCTCTCATATAGATACCTGCTAGTTAGCTAGCTACTTAGAAGGCTATAGCACATATGTGATAAGACAAGAAGCTATCACTGCATCAGTTAAATTGACTGTTAAATTTGTTAAGATTTAAAAGAAAAAATATTTCATTACTGCTATATACTGTAAATATTGCATGGGCTGTTTTTGCTCACATAAAACATGGAATCTTTTTATGTGCCAAAACCCCAATGGAACGGAGTATGCCCTAAGCAAACATTTGTTGATCCTGTCTCATTATTAAAGGATAGTAAATAATTTTTATTTGCCCATAGAAAAACAAATTAACTATTATCATGCCTCACTGTAGCTACTTCGACATGTGGTGTCAATTTGCACTAACCAAACAGCATCTCAAAAAGAGCAAGGCATGTGAGGAATGCAAAAAGAATACTTTCCACTTGATCCCAATAGACTTTAAAACTGTTATCATGGTACAGACACTCCAATCACTTTTTAGGAAAAGAAAAACTGTGCAAACACAGCGCACGGCCAACTAATGAGTTATAGGCAGCGAGAACATCCCCAGAAATAATAAATGGGACTGGAGCAGCTCCTGCTGAAATGGTGTCTAAATCATGTTCCTCGGTCCTCGTCCTAAAGTCTGAGCGAGCATCAATCAAAAATCTGCCAAACAACCACTGAAAGATCTTTTGATCCTTCTATCCTATTCTAGACCAGATTAGCCTGTAATCTCATCACAATCATCACTTTAAACATAAACATGTAAGATCTTGTTCCGCTACACTCTTCAAAAAAAAGTTTCAGTGGGGTTCAATATAGAACCTTAGGGTTCTTGACTCAATTTTAAAGAACCCTTTATGCTAAAAGACTGCATACTGTTACAGTATTAGGTGTGTAGACACACGCACGAAGAGGAATGTAATATCCAGAGTCAAACTTTACTAGAGAATCCAAAGGAGCATACAGGAACACAGGAGAAACACACATTAACATCCAACGTAAACAATACCCGACCACATGATCAACAGAAACAGGAACTTAAATACACAGATGATTGAACTCAAACGAGGAACAGCTGACATGAATGTGATAGTGTCCATGGTGACAGATTGTGGCGGGAAACTAGAACAAAGGAACATGTGACAGATGAAAACACAAACAGAAAGTCCATGTGAATGTAACATTACGCCCCCTCCCGGAAAGGCGCGTCCTCGCGCCGTAGAGAGAGGGGAAGAGGAGGATAGGATGCTGAAGATGATGTAGGAGGCGGTTCAGGAGGCGGACGGCTAACCGGGAGGAGGCGGAGAAATGGAGTCCAGGGTGGTGCAGGAGGTGGCCTTGAACAGGGGCTGCAAGTTGTTGTGCCAGGCACCAGCCAGGGTAGTGCCCCACGGCGGCGTTGATGGAGGGAAGAGCCATGGGAGAGAGTTGCTGACGACCACCATGGGGAGGACCGAAGTCAACAACGTCGAGGATGGAGCCCACCGCGTAGTTGACGAGCTGAGGAGGAGGAGAGATGGTGACGATCCAAGCGGCCGCGACGGAGCCGCAGTGACGACCTCCTGAGATCGAGGAGGGGATCCAGAGGTCTGAAGACGCGCAGGAGCGACCGAGGGCGGAGACGGAGCCTGAGGTAGGGCGGAGCAAGCCGTAGTGGAAGGGGTGGAGGGCCAGAGAGCAGCGAATGGTCCGTAGGTCCGCACCGAAGGCGAAGCGATGTCTGAACCAGGTGGAGCCGACGTGCCGAGGGAGTCCGGCGTGGTCGGAAGGCCGATGGTCAACTCAGAGGTCGAGGGTGGGAGGAGCGCAGGAGTCAGAGCGATAGGAGGAGGCAGCTTGAGACCATCCAAAGCTGGAGGCGGAGCTTCAGGCTCCTCGTGCCCAGGAAGAGGCGGATCCCGGCAGGCCCGAGATGGTGCCACGCTACTGAGAGGAGGTGGTATCGAGGGACTGGAGGGAGACTGAGATGACTGGGTGGCACAGATGGCTGTGGACTGGGAAACAGGCTGAAGTTCCATGAAGACATCTAAGATAAGTGGAGAGTCACTGGAATGTTGATGAGAAGGTGGGAGAGGAACGCTGGACGGGACCAGCGGGGAGACAGGCAGTACAGAGCTGGACGGAACCAGTGGAGGGCTGGACGGAACCAGCGGGGAGACAGGCAGTTCAGGGCTGGACGGAACCAGCGGGGAGACAGGCAGTTCAGGGGTGGACGGAACCAGCGGGGAGACGGGCAGTTCAGGGCTGGACGGAACCAGCGGGGAGACAGGCAGAATAGGGACAGGACAGGTTTCCTCGCCACACCTTAAGTCCAGCAGTGTCTCAGCAAACTCACTCTCAGTAGCGGGGGGGTGGGCGGGGCTCATTTCCGGACCCTCGAGGTCCACCAACACTCCCTCGGCGATGACAGAATCGGCCGGCTCACACACCTGGTCAGGTACACGCTGCTCGGGCTCCGTGGCGATGTGACCCCCGATCGCTCTTGTGGGCGTGGGCGGCTCAATCGCGGCGGTCTCCGACGTACTACCTGCGGTGGGCTCAGGTTGAATATCCTCGCCGTCTGGGTGGTTCTGGCTGGGCACTGGCTGGGAAGTGGGGCTAGCGTCGTTGTCGTCGTATCCTACGGTCATAGGTGATCCACATGACGCCAGCACCCACTCCACGTAGGACATGAGGCTCCCTCGAGGACCCTCCCCGGACAGCTGTGCACGTGTGGTGGAATTGAGTCCAAAGTGCAAGAACGTGCACGGGCAGTAGTCCGGGAAGGTGGTCTGATGTGCGAGATCCAAAAACAGTTCTAAATGTCTCTCGAGGGAGCCTTCTCCCTGCTCAAGGCACATGAGTTTCACGTCTGGGAACATGGTGCAAGCAGGAGTGAAGAAACGGAAAAAAAAAAAAGACTGAACACGAAAACCACAAAGAAAATACTAAATAAAAAACGTCGCTTAAAGTTTTGGTCGGGTATTCCGTTACAGTATTAGGTGTGTAGACACACGCACAAAGAGGAATGTAATATCCAGAGTCAAACTTTACTAGAGAATCCAAAGGAGCATACAGGAACACAGGAGAAACACACACTAACGTCCAACGTAAACGATACCCGACCACATGATCAACAGAAACAGGAACTTAAATACACAGATGATTGAACTCAAACGAGGAACAGCTGACATGAATGTGATAGTGTCCATGGTGACAGATTGTGGCGGGAAACTAGAACAAAGGAACATGTGACAGATGAAAACACAAACAGAAAGTCCATGTGAATGTAACACATACTACTATTACTATAGAATTTTTTTTTTTTTTACAGATAAAGTATGTTCACAAGCTGTCGTACATTTTAATTTTAAATATATCAAATTAAAAATGAATTCAAACAAAATTAATTAATTAATTCAAACTAAATTTATAAGATGATCCCATGATGGGAACCCTAAAGGCCCACTTAAGTGTCTTGGAACACACAGCATTATTCAATGTGTTGACGTAATTTCAACTGAAACAGGAAGACAGGGTGATATATCAAACAGCCCGCCCCTTTTTTAAAATAGCCAATAGCATTTAGTTTATATCACAGCCGTTAAACTCCGTAAAACCTCTGTTTCCTTTTAATATCTAACTGTTTATCTTCCTAATCTCCTCTCTATCACTTTAAAATATAGTATTCTGTGCAGAATTTTAATGGGTCCGATGCCTTTCGTGGTCTGAGCCGACTCGCAGATACGATCCGCTCTATGCTCTCGTGTCCCTGGGCCAGAGCAGACTGTGCTTGCGCTGCATCGGTTCATGTGATACGAACGCGAAAACAGACTTCATTTGCTTCAATGGAAAGCATATTAACACTGTCTGAATCGTTCCCTATTCTCAGCATTTGATTGTACAGAAGATTTGATGAGAAGATGAAAGTGCGATGTGATGTCATGAAAATCTGTAATCCATTTTAGTGGAAGTGAGAGACTAAGTTTTGAATGCTCATATCTTCTAAATGCGAATTTTGTCATTGTTTTGGAACACACCAGCTTTATTCATAACCTTAAGGCTAACATATTCATACTGAAAGCTAAAAAACTTAAATTTTGATTTCAGGGGGACTTTAAAATGTTTTATATATGTAGCACATGACAGAACCCTTTAAGGTTCTATGTAGAACATTTTCTTCTAAGACCAATTTTAATTTCCTTGAAGTCCATTTTTAAAATACATTTATGAAATTCAATCATCAAATGAAATGCGTGTATGATCACATAAAAGTGTCTTAATTACACTGTCTTAATGATTCATAAAGGTTCCTCTGCCTACGTGCGGTGAGGGTGTAACTGAGTAACGTCAAGTTCGCATCCGTGGCGCCCCTGAGCAGGTTTTACCTCGGCGGCCTGTCATTGAGGATACAGGTGCCCATCAGAGCACTGAGCTCCTTTTGTCCTGTGTGCCATGATGCCGAGAGCGAACATGATACCGGCCGCAACAGGGATCGTGATAGGGCTTCTGGTTATACATCTCTTCCCTATGTGTACGCAGGGCCGTGTATGCCGTCATCGGGTTTCTGGGGGTGTTGGGGGGATCAGATCTGTCTGTCAGGCACCGGGCCGTGCCAGAAAGCTTTAGCTTTGCCTCCGCGGCTGATGAAGCGAGCGCCTGTTGGTGTGAGGCTGAAAAAGGCTTTGCCGTGCTCCTGTATCATCCCTGTTGCACGGCACTGTGGGAGCCCTGCAGCTGCTGCAGTCATTCTCCGGACATGAGCGAAGATGAGCATCACGCTCCATTTCCCAAGAGGCCGTTCCCTTTTAAAAGCACTTCAAAGAATGGGATAAAAAGTTTAAAAAGCCTCAAGAAAACAGCCTGCAAAAAACTACATCATCCTGGTGAATGTACTAGGATTCTTTTCTGTGTGTATTTTAAATACAATAATAAAATTACATGCAATTTATATATATATTTTGGAAAGAAGTCTCTTATGCTCACCAAGGCAGCATTTATATGATCATTAATACAGTAAAAAAACAGTAATATTGTGAAATATTACATATTATTTTCTATTTGAACACATTTTAAAATGTAATTTATTCCTGTGATGGCAAAGCTAAATTTTCAGCAGCCATCACTCCAGTCTTCAGTGTCACATGATCCTTCAGAAATTATTGGTGCTCAAGAAACTTTTCTTATTATCAGTATGTATTTGGAATAGAAATCATCTGTTACATTATAAATGTCTTTACTGTCACTTTTGTAATGCATCCTTGCCAAATAAACAGATTCATTTCTTAAAAAAAAAAAAAAAACTCTCACTGACCCCAAACTTTTGAACAGTAGTGCATTTATAATAATGTAAATGCAATAAATTTAAATATGTGGTATATATACTGGTATGCAATTTGAATTTACATTTATTGCTTCCTCTTTAAGCACTGTTATATTTCTCTCTGTCTTTTGAGGAAAAAGTACAATCAACAATCAAAGCTTACTTTGTTTCTTAGAGGCCTCTATTCATTAACCTGGTGGGGAACTGTGTGTGCGTCATACGTGGCAGTTTGGGTGGGCCACGATACTGATTTAATCTAGCGCAGTGCCACCACCACCACCACCACCACCGGAGTGTGCGTCTGTGCGAGAGCTCACTAAAGTAACGAGTCTTCTGTGCTAATGGCCACGTGATTACCACAGACGCCTATCACACTCTTCATTAAGCCACATGCTTGAGTGGCCTTCTTATCTCTCATGACAGCTCACGTCATTCATAACACACTAGCAAGTACACAAAGCCCAAAAGAGACATATACACACACACAAACACACACACACACACCTCAGGGTTTAACAGACAGTACTTTTATGCCTCATTACTTACATTTGCAATGATGTTTTTGTACAGCCGTCTATAACTCAGAGGACATTTTTGACATGTACCAATAAGAATTTCAATGTGTAACTATGTAGACAGACCTGAAAGAAACTTATTAAATGTCAAGTAGTTAAAGTCATTTTAAGCAAATTAAAATGATATATTTATGTCTTTTTTAAACCTGGTAAAAAAAAAAAAAAACTTGAGACATCTGCCTTTAACCATTTCATTTGTTTAAAAGTAGGACTTCCTGACCAGCATAAACAAAGTCAAGAGAATTCAGGACGAGGCTCATGCAAGAGGGGGTGAGACGCCGCCGCTGAAGTCAGGGCCCTTTCTTTTGACACTAATGATTGACTTTTCCCCTCCTGTGAAATGCGACTGACGTCATCATAGCTAAAGCTCAAAACAAGGGCTGGGGGGGAGGGGGGCTGTTGGAAGGGCTACATTTTATTAGCATTACATTTTCACAGTGAAAACTTTTAATAGAAAAGGAAATGTTTGGAATATTTAGGTCAGTTCTTCCAGGAGTTCAGCTTTCTGCAGTGCAGTGAGTAACAGCGTTTCATAGTTTTGCCCTCTTTCAGTGGGGTTCGCTCTCAGCAGCTAAACACACAGACCTTCCTCTGTAGCCACCACTGACGTCAGCAGTCACCTAGCAACAGTCTTTTGATGTAAAAGCAGCAGTGCTGACACTGTTTTCAAATAAGACAGAAACAGAGAGAGAGAGAGAGAGAGAGAGAGAGAGAAAGAGAAAGAGAGAGAGAGAGACAGACAGACAGATGGTCAAAGAAAGAAAAAGAAAAAAAGAAGGAAAAAAGAAGAGCAGCAACGCTTTTAAGATACTTGTGTTTCAATTGCATAATGTATTACCACAGTAATTCAATGCTTCCCCGAACGCACACATATATGGAACTTTATTCTTTATTTTTTTAATAATACAGCTTTCCAAAAATTTTCAAATCAGGCCTATTTGATTTAGCTAATACTTTTTCTGTGCCTTCACAGATTAATGGACACACTAGGGAAATTAAAAATAAAATTATGCCTCCCACAGACACGCATATTTAAAAAAAAATTAAAACAATAAAAAGTAAAATACAAAAATAGTAAATAACATTTAAAAAAAAAAAAAAAAGTATTCATCATGGAAATTATAGTACGTTTTAAGCTTTAAAAAAAAATCTGGTCTTTTTGAACAAGCTTTTTTTTTTTTTTTTTTTTTTACAGAATTGTGTTCATTACAGTATTTTTTTAATAAATCTGTGAAATTTAAATTCAAACTCAAGTAATAAAAATAAAATTTTTGCATGTCTTTCATTCTTTTGTCATGGAAATCACACAACAAAAGCAATTACGATTTTAAGTAAATTTGACACAGGCTTCTCGAGCTCAGTAACTCACCCATGAACTCTACATACGACCCACAATTCCCTCCTCCCCATCAGACCTGACCACGTGTTCGACCCCCGCAGCCGGCCAAATGAACAAACAGCTTTTTCAAATGCAGGACGCATACAAGGATCAACAACCTCCTTGTGGACTTAAGAGCTACTAAGGCCACCTTTAAATGTTTGAGTGTCTGGGAACCTTATGGTGCAATAAACCTTTCCAGATAAGCCATGCAGAAAATCCCTAGGCCTACTTAAAACCAATGAGATGTGCCGACTGTGTGGCTAATATAAAGAGGGGAGGTGTGCCAGACGTCCCCTGTTTTGACCCATGGGTCTCCTAGTCCACTTTCGACCCCATCCACTAAGGGAAGGTGTGAACCTGTCACTTCAACACATCCAGGAAAAGCCACTTATCTCTTAACGGTTTCCATTAATGTCCCAAAAACACGTAGACAAAAAGCACTGCATGGATATGGCAAGAGAGAGCGCACACACACACACACACACACACGGTTGTGGAGAGAGAGAGAGAGGCCAGATAAGAAGCTGGGGAAATGAGGAACAGCCAGAGTACAATTTGACAAGAGTTTGGCTTGGACAGCTTGTCCTCAAATATCCCTCCTGTGCTAAATTAATAATATTTATCAATATTAATCATGTCAATCACATGTAACGTATTAAAGGAACCACTGCTGCACTTGTGAGAGAAAATACAGCAACTGAAGCTGAATGAGACATCAAGACAAAAGAAAGAAAGAAATGATGCACACATGTGGACAAGGAGGTAAGAAGAAAAAAAACTGTACTGCAAAAAAATAAAAAATAAAATTGTAGTATTAAATAAAAATGTATTTAAAAAAAATAAAAAATAAATATTAACAGTGTGTTAGTAACCTAACTAACAGCGGCACTTCAGCGCTTTAAGCAACCGCTGCTCAGCTCGGCTCAGCCAGCATGAAAAACTAAAGAGCTGCAAGCTAATTGCTGGCGATCATGACGCAAACGGTTTCCAAGGTAACCGAGTTTTGGAGTAGCCGCTCCAGCATTTCCTCATCTGTTTGCACTCACACCAGCAGGCTGACAATGCACTCGCTGCATCCTGTTTCAGTCTGCAGACAGAAACGGTGCTGATCTCTGTTAACCCCTTCCTCCTTAACCTGGAGAACTCCTGCACGCTACAGCAATTATTACTCTTGCTACAGGTGCAGTTAGGATCTTGTGAGGTAGAAATCTGAGGAAAATCTGAGGAAAATAAGAGGGGTTTTAAGGCAGTAACAGAGAGGAACAGCTGGTTTTATGTTACGCTTCTTTGTGTCTACCATAAAATGCAACAGACAACTTATGAACTGAGAGAGATGCAAAGAATGCAACTGAAAGCGTCAAGCGTTGAAATATTCCAGCTTGGCATGGTTCCTGGCACAACAGAACACATTTATCTACTGCTTCCCTCAATAAAGAGCACATTTCACATTAAAACCAGCTGAACACATTATTAGATAATCAAACACAATTACATCGTGAATGCACTGTAAATCTAGCTGAGACTAAATAAACTGTAATTTTTATAATAGTTTAACATTAGTTTATTACTATTTTAACAAAAAAAAACATCATGGGTGGTTCTTATAAACAAATCTGTAATTATAGTTAATTTCATAAAATAATAATAATAATTTTATTATTGTTGTTTGTTTATTACGTTTTTACGCCATGTTAGCATCATGGCTATTTACATGGCAAACACAAAGGTCGATATCATCCATAAAATTTACATTATTATATAAAACATTTCAACTTAACATAATCTAAAATACATTTGGGTGGTACATTTTGAAATATTCCATGCAAGCATGTTTCTGAATAAAAGCGTTTTCTTCATTTTATTATTAAATAAGAGTGACGTTCAGTAAATAGTGCAGTATAAAGATCTTTCCTCACTGTCAGCACTGTCTGCTTCTCATTTTAAATTTGCAACTTGGTTGTGGAGAGGATTTTGGATTTTCAGTGTTAACAGATACAACACACATAACCACCAATTTATATATGCTGCAAAATGATGCCAGTTATTCTGAAAAACAGTAGCCTGAACAAATAACTTAATCCCAAAATGTGTCAATAGGTCTAAAATTTCCACATTTCCACTCTTTCCAACATACACAGACACACACACTCATACCACCTCATTCAGAGAATGAGACTAAAAACCTCACTCGCACTCCAATAATGGAAATAGATCACAGCGCTTAATCTCACACATAATAGGGCTAAGCCTCCCCATTTTCTTTTCACTTGTTTTAAAAGGCATTCTCAGAGATTCACATCCTATGCTGTTTCAAGTCCTCTTTTTGTTTATGAATATGAACTACAATTTTTAAAACATACTGCCATCATTGTTTTTCAAGCTATAATTTTCATCTTAAGAAAAAATATTGATATCGAAACTATCACACCTCTACGAGAAAATACACATATACACACACAGAGAGACCGGTTTATCACGTCTCCGAGATCTCAGTATGGACGTAGTGTTCTCCACTCTGATCATGCCGTTGAGGAGGCAGTCAGTAAATTGTACATGGCAATAAGTAAAACTTGGCCTTTTTTTCCTGTAGACATACTCTCATACGTCACCACTTAGTGACGTCAATGTTATATCATTCCACATGGCATTAGTGCAGGAGAACGTGACAGCTGAGAGGAGCTCCACTCCACTGTTCCACCGTCTCACACACACATGCACCTTTTCTCTCTCTCTCTCTCTCTCGCTCCCTTTGCCTTATATTTAAGGGTTGCTTAAAGGCATTACTTGCTACTATATATGACTACAAATACAACTGTGTATATGGCTGGAAATGCATTTTAAGTAATAAGGGATTTAATTACAAATTAAATTATTTGTAAATTGCACTCAGATGTTGGAGTGTATTTACAAAAAAAATATACAGATTTAAAAGAAAAAAGTCTATAAAAATTAAATAAATTAGAATGAAAATAAAATAAAAATAATTTTACAATTCAGAAAAAAACAATACTGCTGACTGTACTTACGATAACTCCACACTTACTGTGTGACAGCCATTGTGTTATACTATTTTTAGTCCTCTGTATTATAATAGTAAATCACAGCAACAGCTGATGTTTCAAAAATCTCAATGAGACAAAGACTGTGGCATAACATCATTGTTGCACACACCATGGCAGAAGGCCATGTAATACCACACAGGGTTTATTCCTTAAATACACACACACTTCATGTTGATGACTGCAAATGCTTCTGCTTAATCCAAAATAAAATTTAGAGACTGAATCAGAGATATTCACAGATAAACACACTAGCACCACGTTCAGCAGAAGAGAACATTTCAATATATTAATGGGGCAAGCGTCAACTTTGGCAAAAAAAAAGGTAGAATAACAGTGAAGATGTGCATGTAACCAGGCCTTTATACCTAATGAAAATATGCACTTATGCGATTGCTCTTTTTTTAAGTAGCTTACATAAACCGATGTTCAGGTGATGATGTTTTACTGTGAATCTCAGCATGCACTTTCACCTTACCAACACCTCAGCGGCGGCAAAATGCAAATCCCTCTCATCAAATTCAATGAATTATGAATCGTCAGTCTAGCTGTTCTTTCATAAATACATAATATGGAGCGCTTTCCAAATGTGCCACATGCAATGCAGGGGATTCCCGGCCCAGGACATCACCCGCATTCAGGCATCTCATTCGCAAAAGTGATCTATTCATTTTCAACTGAGGGAAATTATTGTGAGCACACATGGCCTCTCTCTGGCATTTACATTCACACACACAATCACAGGCCATTCACATGTAAATCACAGCAAATCACAGTGTTCAATTTATAAAAATCATTGTGACAAACCACTTTTCTATATATATATATATATATATATATATATATATATATATATATATTTCACTATTTTATATATATTATATAATCTTTTCTACTCACTAAGGCTAATTTTATTTGATCGAAAATACAATAACAGTACTATGAAATATTACCTTTTAAAATAATTTTAAAATAATTTGCAATTTATTCCAGTAATGGCAAAGCTGAATTTCCAGCAGCTATTACTCCAGTTTTCAGTGTCACATGATTCTTCAAAAAATCATCAACATGCTAATTTGGTGCTAATATGCTAATTTTCAATTTTTATCTATTATTATTGGTGCTCAATTATTAATAATGGCTCTTATTATTATCAGTGTTGAAAACATTGCTCTCAGTTTTTGCTGCTTAATTTTTTTTTTTTTTTTTTGGTAACTGTGATACAGGATTCTTTGATGAATAGCATTAAGCTCGGGACACACTTAATGACTAGCTGAAACATTCTAAGACTGAACTCAACAGACTATATGATTTTACATGCTGACTATAAACACTGACTGAACGCAACTGGCTCTGACTCAGCGCATTGGGGCATGATCAGTCGTAAGTATCAAATTACATTCATAATCGGCCTTACAATCGTTAAGTGTGTCCTCGGCTTTAACAGCATTTATCTGAAATAGAAATCTTTTGTAACATTATAAATGTCTTTACTGTCACTTTATTAAATTAAATGCATCCTTGTTGAATAAAATTATTAATTTCCATTTTTAGAAAAAGATTTAACTTACCCCAAATTTTTAAAATGGTAGTGTATCATGCTTTCCACCAAAAAAAGAAAAAGAAAAAAGAAATTAAGCAGCACAACGGTTTTCAACACAATGCAATGTCTGGTCATACTGTATTCATACTTCCTGATACAATTTGAACATAAAATATTCACAGTGAAATTCCCTTTAATTTCCAGTTCCAACAGAAACAACAGCATGACCAAGAACAGTGGTTTCTCACGAGAGTACACCATAATGGAAACACTGTCACAATCAGCAGTAAGCTGTTAAACAAACTGTATTTCTTCAAATAAACACTGGTCAGTTTTTTGTGGAGTATGAAAGATACGGGCCCTTATGACAGCATTTTAACCTTTTGTGACTTCAGCATTACTTATGTGCGTCTAAACCTTCTGGGGCCTCATTTGTTGTTGAGGTGTTGAAATGGATTAACCGAAACCTTGCCTAAACACAATATATTTAACCTCACAGAAGCTGGCAAAACTGAAAATAGCTATGAGCCAAGTAGTGATTGTGTTCATTCTTTTCACTTTCGTGAGGTCACGAGCATCACGAAATACCCCAAACTCTCTATAAACCCATATGGCAAAACACCCCAGGGACAAATAACAACTGCCAACTTCACAGCTTCCGTATCAACACGAGCCACTAATAGCAAATGACCAAACTGCATTCCAGTCTCAAGCTATCTGAATCATTCTGATAGCAACAAAAACAAAATTACAGAAATATGAAGTCTCCATTAAATCAAAATTGAAGTTTGTTTGCTTTTAGCATGAATATGTTAGCCTTAAGGTTATCTATAAGCTAGTGTACTCCAAGACAATGGCAAAATTAACATTTAGTAGATATAAGCATTCAGAACTTACAATCTTACAATCACTTCTGCCAATATGGTTCAATGATTTTGATGACATCTTTTTGCAGTTCCAGCTTCTCATTTCTGTCCAATCAAATGCTCTCTAGAATCGGAAGCATCCCACCCCCTACATTTTAAATAGACACTGAAGCTGTGGCTGAAATCGTCACTTGTTCACACATTTACTATTCTGTATATGGTGAATGGCATATAGTGCACTATGGGGGATAGGGAAAAATCCGCCGCAGCATGATCGAGAGATTGTGTTTATGTATGTGAGGTAACGCAGCACTGTTTTACATGGTTAAAACTATCATACTAAATGCATTTGAGTGTGCTGGAAGTTATGTTATAACGTTACGCATTTGCTCAGAGACTTGTTGCATTTTTTGATCTAGATCGATATTAGAATGTCATAAAACTGCAGGTCTTGTGTTGCTAAATAACATGCAATTAATTTAAAAATATATTGTGTTATGGACAAAGCTCTCTCTAATTATGCTATGTTAGCCACTTGACAAAACAGTCAAAAGTGTTGTCTCTGAGGCATGGTAAAAACACGGTACTTGTGGTAAATCAAGAAAACAAGAGATTCAACCAATAAGACTAACCGTGTCGAGCTATGTAATGATTATTTTTCTGTTGATAAATGCATCTAAACAGTTGCTCACCTGTCTAACAAACACATAATATATTAAAGCGTCTTTGGTGTTTCCATGGTTTCTATGAAAGTAACACTGAAAATCGGGGTGACACGGATATGGCATCATTGACAGGCGACGAGATTACATGGTCCTGGTTAAAATTGCTGATTTCTCTGGATTTAGACATTGGAAACATTTGGGATAATGTAAGTACACAAGTCAACAAAATAAATAACATTGTTCTAGTGGTTTTGGGGTATTTTAATCTAAAAATCTTACATATTGTGCCTTTAAAAATAAACTACAACATCCACTTAGTCCACTAGCCTAGCCCTCACTTGACTAATAAACAAAGGTACTTACCTGTGTGAAGAAAAGACTGACTGATCACACCAGTGATGCCTCTCATGATGGTTTTAGCTTGATGTTGATCTATATACACATACCAATAAAGTCCCGTTTCAAGGCTGCAAGCAGTACTGTGTATTTCGACTTGTACGTAACTGACCACCATTCTTTACAATATGATTAAACAGACACTAAACTGGCTAGTCATGTTGGGATTTTCTTTAATTGCTCAGCTCTTCTTTCATCATGCCCTTTATCAGCACGGGTATAATGAAGATGTATGACAACATACAGAAAACATCTGGACAGGAACTACAAAAAGTTTCTTTTATCTATATCATCAATGCATCCACTCTTTACTCTTTTAATGATAAACAAATTTGAACAATCACATTCAATGAATAATATATTTAAAACTTATTTTGAGATGTTACAATGAATACAAACATGCCAAACAAGCACCTTTTGCAACTGCTGCAACTTCTAATTAGTATTCATATTTTAGTATTGACTTCAATTTCTAGCTACATTCTTAGGAGATAACTGATAGAATCCAAGAAGTTTCTTGACTAAAATTCTAAAAACAGAATTTTTTTATTACTAAAAAGTATTTTTGTGGACTTTAGAAATAAATGTATGACACAAAGTCAATTGTTGCCATTCTAAAGTCACATTGAGTATGGATGAAACAGATCAAACAGTACTCATCACAAACCCTTGCAAAATACATAATACAAAATACTTTTTGAGATCTAAAATAATGCATTTCTTCATCTATTTTACCTTTTTATTTTTTTGTTTTCTTATAAGCCTAGGTTAGAAAAGTACCTATCACCATTTAATACATTGTCAATGTTGGGCAACGATGCCCATCCATAGCACTTGACCAAATGACAAAAAAAACAGTGCCCACATAGTTACAGTAAATTTTATAACCTGTAAGTTGATGAAAACATGATTTGATGCATTTACTGCCTCTGATATGCCTCAGGTATGTCTGAAATCCTCAAATATCCGCTGGTCAAAAACCTCATAACTCCATTTGAGCTTGCTTTTGGTAAAATGTTAATAATATAATGACACATGCAAGCATCTGACATCTATCAACTATGACAACAATATGTTTATTATTAAAAAAAAAAAAAAAGTGTTTTTATCCTAAAAAGCAGCGTTTTTGGAGATAGGAGGTTTCCACCCAACAGCGACGACATGGATTCAGTATATTCCAATTAACCAGCTCTTCAGGAGTTCGTTTTGGCCTTAAAAAAAAAAAAAAAAAAAAAAACACTGACAAAACAGATCCTTCCTATAAAACAACCACAACTTCACCTGATCTGCAAACCACTGATATGCTTCCTACTTTAGTTTGGAAACCATACATTTTCACAGATGACGATTTCAGCTTGTCAAAATGCACACAAATAAATAAATAAATTTAAAAATTCATGCACGTTGTTGAACTGGTATGGTCATAACTTGAGGGGCTTAATTAAATTCCATGATAATGATAAATATAAAATGTATGATAGTGTATAGAATAAATCAAATTTCACCTAACTGCATTACTTTCAGCTAAAGTTAGCTTTGTCAGAAAGTGTAACACAAAAAGGAATGAGGCCATAGTTCGCTGCTCTGCTCCCAACATCTCAACAATATTATCACTGCTCCATGTGCTATGTTAAAAGTGACTGGGCTTTGTTATGATTATCAACTGATTTAAAGATTCAAGCCACATAAACATTTCAAACAGCCTGGCTACCGCATATAGTGGTCCATCTTAAAAGCGCCATAATCCTGCCATGGGTTCTAAACACAGCTCAGGCTGTGACGAACATTGGGCTGAAAATGCAATGAGTCACAGGTGGCTTGAAGAGAGGACTGGAGCTGTTTCTCACTCTGTGCAAGTGAAATAGTCATGAGGCCATACGTGAGACACAGCACTGACCGGAACAACCGAGAGAAGAAAAAAAAAAAATTCACACACATCACGACACTATCGTGGGAGAAAAATCACAAAGAAAAATCCATTAATTTACACTTCTTCTTTTTTCACATAGCAATGAATTTAACAGTACAACATGAAGTAGGATAAACTTATGTTTACTTCAAATTGCCTATAAGTTTATAACTGATAATAACTTTACACTCTCAAACTTTTAAGGGTCTGTACAAGGAGGATGTGAAAAAGAATATTTTTTTTATTTATATAATATATAATATATATATATATATATATATACATAATTTATTAGACCTTATGTATATTGTTACTAAAAGTTGTAACAAACATAAAATAAACATTACTATTATTAACATGTATAATAATAAAGTTATATAATAATTAATCAAATAAACTAGTATAGCAATACTAATAAAATGCATTCCTTAAAATCAATCAAAAAGTTAATAAATAAGTTGTTCATGACATCCATCTAAACAGGACTGTGTGCGAGTATAACAGAGGGAAAGAGCTGAACTATCAAAAACAGTCAGAGAGAATCAAACTGAGAGACTGGTGTCTTAATGTCTCATCATGACTCAAACTTAGAAAAAGACAGAAGAGCTGCACAAAAACACCTATTTAAAATTCATTGTAGAACTACTATACTTAAATCAAAATTACACATAGATGTCTGTTTTCAATGTGCAGCTTCGAAGTGCACTTCTCCAGCTCCCTTTTGATTAGATGAGGACTTAAAATTAAACACAGTTGGATGTCTTTTTTTTTTTTTTTTTTCGAACTAAAACAAAAAATGTATTAATATGGTAAATATAATGGCCTGATGACACAAAATTTAATTTTTGTTCTGTGCATTCTGAAAAGGTCTTATCACTCCACTTCAACAATAAAGGGCATTTTCAATAAATTTGTCATTAGTAATTATGGCACATTGAGCATGAATATTGAATAAGCACAAACAGACACAAGTTAGAATTAAATACTGCCGCAATTCAAACTAGGACAAAATAGAGTGGAAATATAGGCAAATCTAGTGAAATACGTTCATTTTTCTTCTAGTTTGCTATTTTGTTTCCAGGTGTCCTTACAGATCCCAAGTGAGGGAGAACTGATGCTACTGCTCAGTAAGAACAGGTGCTTGGTCAAAATAAAGTCTGAAACTGGTCATACTGAAACCTCAATTCATGAGCGTGACTGGAACAGTGCACTCATTCAAAGCACACTCAATCTCTTGAAGCTCAAAGTGAATGGCTTTATGTGCAAGCAAGTAGAGAAAGGACGAAACTCTTTATAATTATTGTGAAAACATTCCAAATGTACTTGAATTATGTTTTATAATTCACTGAAATACTGCCTTCATGTATGTGCAGAAACAAGTAAGAATGACTACATGAAAACCCAGCGCAATGTTACAGTATATTTACTTTGCCACACAGGTTTGATGACCTTGAATTTAGTGTTTAAACATGACCCTTTACCCTTGGCTGGGGCTGACTTTTTGGGCAATGTGGGCTTGATGTTTTAAAAATCAAACAGCTGCAAGCACCATATCCTACTTAATGAACTAACAAAGTTTCCATATTTATAGAACTTACAGATAACAAATTGCATGCGCCTAAAAAAGTTAAATAAACCGTCTGCTGATTTTCCATTATGTCACACACACATAACATAAGCCAAATAGTTTTGTTAAAACTTTTCACTTCGCACTAGAATGCAAAAGAAGAGTCAATCAATGGCAAACTTTTAAAACTCTATATATACTCTATTTACGGCACAGACACTGGGACAAGCGATGCCCCACTTTTCACGTGTTTGAATCAATGATTAATAGTGTATTTTTTTCTCACTTCAGTACGAACACAACATTCTGAACAGCATTATAAGACTGCTGTAAACTGGATAACGTCTTCTTCTGGATCAAAAGTAAACACTTTCCTGCAGTACTGAGAAGAGGACATAAGGAAATTTGACTCAAAAAGACATTATCATAAAATGTGTTTTTGTAACTTATTACAAAAGGATCAAAATATTTTAACAAGGTTAATATTTTTAATAAATCCTTCTGTAGTGGACTACTAGATTTCTCATAACTAACTAGGCCTAAAAACTATTTTGATCCATTTGAAACATACCAAAACGTACATTATGCTCACTCTAAAATACCAAACAATGTTAAGCTTAAATGTTAAAGCAAAAAACAAAACAAAAAAATTCTCACTCCATCAGAATGAAACAATCAAACTTAAATCAATTTGGGAGCTAGGCAACAGGTGACTGACCTGGCCCAACAACAGGGTATTCAAAATACTAATACCATCACATCCATGATATAAACTGTGGATTGTTGCTCAAGCTGAACGTGTATATATCAGGGTTGTGATGGTGTAGACCTAGAGATTAGGAGTGTGAGATTAGGACTGTGTTTTTGTGGTTTAGGACTGTAATTGTATTGGCCATTTTAAATAGCAGAAGTGTGATGAGGTGTATCATGAGTGATGTGTGTTATAGAAGTGTATATCAGGAGTGTGATGGTAGTATATATCATTTGTCGGGATCAGTGTGTGCTGATGAACAGCCCTTACCTGTTCTCTCGATATACATGGCAGAGAAGGTCTGCGGGGCATCTTACAACTGCCATAATAACTGCTGGACGTCTCTCCCAAAGAAACACAGCTGGACCTTCTCCTGGGTCTGATGACGGGAACTTTCTCCTCCGCGTTAGGAACCCTGCCGGCCGCCTCCCTCGGTGGGTAATAGTGATCAAAACAGAGCGCCAGCAGAGAGCCGGAGACCCCCGCCATACACGCCAGCACCGGCCTGAGGGACGGAGACAGGCAGCCGAGGCTGGTGAAGGACAGCAACCACACCAGGCTGGCGAAGACCAGGATCAGGACGCTGTGCTTGAGTTTGAGAGTGGGGATGAGAGTGAGCAGACCCACGCAGCCGAGCACAAACAGCAACCTGCCCATCATTTGCATCTGATGGTGCTCCTCTCCCCACTGCAACAAGCGCAAGACTATCAAATCCCCCAAGTAGCATGATGCTGGTAAGGACAAAAGCCAACATCTGCTGCTTTCCCTCTTGGTCCGCCTCAGGTAGAGGGTCAGAAAGAAATACGCACAGCCAATGCTGAATAAAGGACTGATGGACTGTGAGAAATCAAAGAGGAAAGTCCGCAGCTCCGAGACGCCGTGTTCACTCTGAAAGCTCCTAGAAATTAAACAGGAGAGCGCCAGAACTGCCAGCGCTCCCACGTAGAGAGCCGAGCCGCGGAATAGTTTGGACTTGAGGATATCCTCATTACAAAACCTGCAGACGTTAAATAAAAAGCCCCTCGGATGGTCTTGTTTTAACGGAGTGACGCAGCTCTTCACATAGCCGTTCCTGAAGCTCTCCGCGCTGTTTGCATTGCCAACAACACCATCGTGCTGTCTGATTTTACTGTGCAAAACCTCTCCGTCCTCCCGCACAGCCATGTTGTCCTCCTTCAGTGCTCTTTAAACTTTCATTCCTCCGAAATAAATCCTCCGTGTGTCAACGTTTCACTACATGACGGCAAACGCGCTCCATGGTCACTCAAACGTGCTCAGGCATTTTTGGCCAGGAGGAAAAGAGGCTGAAATGTTGTTGTTTTTTAGCAGACTCGAGCTCTATGTCGCCGTCTAGGTGCGACAATTTGTAACAATGACTAGAGCGCGAGACACAGACGCGCGCGCTCTCTGCAGCGCAGCCAAACCGCGCGCAGCCGCGCACCTTCAATTAATGTCTGTATTTTTCATTTCTAGTCAGAATTCTTAACGTTGTTGCAGTATTTAAACAATACCAGACGGCTAAAGTATATCTATATGTAGAAAGCTGCCTATCTCAAGACATTAAACACAGGAGATGTGTATGCGTGTAGAAGTGAGTCTGTCCTATAATTAGAAACTTTAGAGTCGTGTGTCCTATACAGCCCTTATACATTCATTGTCTTTATCTTTTGTTTATACTCAAGATTCTAGCATATGATTGAGCTAAGCCAGTATTTAGTAATGTAAATAGTATTGAGTATTCTGTCATTCACGTTTTCTGCTGTTCATGAGCCAAAAGGGCCGTTCATGAGCCCTTATGGTTTCAATGCATAAGCACCACAAGAGGTCACTAACATGGAAGTTATGTTACAGTTGTTGGTTTTTCTTACAAATGATGGGGGTTCCAGAATCTAAGCCAACTTAGGAACCCCTATTCAAATGCTGTTTTACACTGCAAAACACATCATTATTATATTATGCTAATTTTGGTTGAGTCTCTCAATTAACTACCTTTGCATCAATGTCCTCTATAAAAGCAACAAAATCAACCAAAGATGATATAATCAAATATCAACCAAAGATATTAACTACATAACAAATAATAGTAACACTTCACAATAAGGTTTCATTTTTAAATATTAGTTTAACTGTAGGAATGAACAATAGGCCTACTTCTACATCATTTGATAATCTTAATGTTCATTTCATCATTTACTAATACTTTTTTTTAAATCAGAAGTTGTATTTGTTAACATTAGTTTATGCATGTGAACTAACATGAAGAATTGTATTTTTATTAACTAACATTATATTAATAAATGCTAAAATGTATTTTTGTTATTGTAAAGTTTTGGCCAAATAACATTTTAAATATATATTTTTAGTGAAATTGCTATATTGTCTTGCCAATCAGTCCACAGAGTACCTTCATGAATGTGTCAGAACAATAAATATACATTAAACATAAATGGGGACATAAATGGGCCATGACCCTTTTGTCTTTGTTCAGTCAACACCTTTTCCATTTTCGAAACAAAAAAAAAAGGGGGGGGGGGGGAGTCCCTCCGATAGCAATGATTCCGGTTAAAAAAAAAAAAAAGCTGTATTGTGAAAAGAGTCTTTCCCTCAAAGCGTGAACACAAAGAATGGTTTGTTTAATGATCTTAAAATTACTCAAGTTTGTAAAAAGATAGGAGTTTAGGAGAAAAATATAGGAGATATAGGAGTTTATGAAAAAATATTATATTTATTCCATATTGATGAGCAAGAACAATTAATGCATTTGGCTGAAAAAAACTGGCTTGAAATTGTGGTTCTCGCATTATGCTTCTATTATGATCGCAAAAGATGGCGATAATGCTGGTTCCATAATGCACTGAAACTGACCTCATTTTCTTCACTTGTGTGCTGCAATCCCCACAGCTTTCTTAAGAGCTTTTCCATGATTCCAACTGCACAAGTGAAGTGGTTGTGAATGTAGACAAGTCAATAAAACCACCAGTGATTCTCATGTGAGGATCTAATGTATCTTCCAAGTTTTTATGGGGCAAGTAGAAAGTGGTTCTTCAACATGAGACTATGACATGATATTCATACACAAATGTATACACACTCAAAAAAAGTCAGTAAAAATAGGCTTCAAAGCATACTGTGTTTATATTGATTATCCACGTACTGTTTTCACCGTAGTTTGAATTACGCATTGTATTATGTTGTGTTTTTTTTTATTGTATTAACAAATATAATAAATTGTAGGCTATATAAAAATTGTTTTATATAATAATATTCTTTAATTAGTTTTTTATCATTCAATATTTATATCGATCCATTTACTCAAAAGAATGTTGCATTGTAAATGTAAATATAATTTCCTAACAATTAATATTCTAATATTATTCCAATTGTTTAAACGAATATTTAAAGATACATTTAGAATGAATGGTAAATATAATAGAGAGCTAAAAATGCTACTGAAAATCTCCTTAGTGTAGGTAATCTCAACAGGCCTGTCTTTTGGCCAAGAGTATAGAGACAGAAGATACTGAATCTGAAGAAAATATTTATTTGTAAATTTATTTTTTATTAGCCATTAGTGTTTCATGTCAGTATTGTTTTAGTATCATTTGAGACACTATTATATTTTTATTAAAGGGTTAGTTCACCAAAAATGAAAATAATGTCATTTGTTACTCACCCTCATGCCGTTCCACACCCGTAAGACCTTCGTTAATCTTCGGAACACAAATTAAGTTATTTTTGTTGAAATCCGATGGCTCAGTGAGGCCTGCATAGCCAGCAATGACATTTCCTCTCTCAAGATCCATTAATGTACTAAAAACATATTTAAATCAGTTTATGTGAGTATTATTAATATTATAAAATGACGAGGAAGTTTTTGTTGCACCAAAAAAAACAAAATAATGACTTATATAGTGATGGCCGATTTCAAAACACTGCTTCATGAAGCTTCGGAGCGTTATGAATCAGTGTGTCGAATCAGCGGTTCGGAGCGCCAAAGTTACGTGATTTCAGCAGTTTGACATCAATGGATCTTGAGAGAGGAAATGTCATTGCTGGCTATGTAGGCCTCACTGAGCCATCGGATTTCAACAAAAATAACTTAATTTGTGTTCCAAAGATTAACGAAGGTCTTACGGGTGTGGAACGGCATGAGGGTGAGTAATAAATGACATTATTTTCATTTTTGGATGAACTAACCCTTTAATATTTACCTTTTATTTTATTTTTATATATTCTGTTTCAATTTAAATTTTAGTTAATGTTTTTATTAATTTTTAGTGTGTTTTTGTCTGTATAGTTTTTTATTAGGCTTTTTGTTTTATTTCTGTTTTAGTTTTAGCTATTTAGTAGGCTACATCAAGATAAACTAAAATTAAATGTTGTAAAATAAGCAAGTTTTTTTATTCTTCATTTTATTTCAGTAAGTGTTTTATTTTAATTTTATTGATTTAATAATTTTATTTTATTCAGATCAATGAATACAAAAAGCTTATATTATTGAGGATTTTCGCATCAAACATTCGGTTTTGTTTTTTCGTTTTTTCGTTTTTTCCCCCTACACTCACGAACCACCAAACTTTCGCGTTTGCGTAACCGTGTAGTGTGAGCCTTCTGGCTCGCTGTAGTATTGATGTGGCCAAGTCAGTCGGGTTCCACGTCATTCGGAAGGATCAGAATCTCACCAGACACGGATGCGTATACAGAAGAAGAGAAAGACCTGAGACTTATTTGAAAGGTAATAATGAGAAGCTTAACAAGACAGCACATTAATAAAAAACTAATTTGTTGTTATTTTAAGCCACAGACAACAGTCACCAGTTTGTGTTTGTTTTTATCGCAGACTGTTAGCGTGCTAGCTGCTAACTGCAGCAGTGATGTCGTTTGATCACGCAATCAGTAATATAACTGTACAACATTAACTGTGTTACCTATATGTGTTATTAGACAACAGTGCAGATATTAACACGCTTATTGTTTATAAAACATGCACAACATGGTACAAATCGATCTTTTGTCACGGCTGGCTCAGGTTTTTCAAACTAGCTGCTAAATTCAGTGAATCCCAGTGCGGTCGCAGACCGTGAGACTTCTAATAGGATCTTGATCTTGAAGAGTCTTGTTACCAGGATAGACGCTACAGATCATTAGTTAAATGTATAGTTTGACTCTGCTTTATGTAGTTGCACATATCATGGTATTCTTTGAAGTACAAGATGAATATGGCAATGCCTCTAGCAATTTTTGGCAAATTACAGAAAGGGGGTTGTTTGTGGTATTAAATGACTATTCACTTGAACTTTTACTAATGTATTTTGTAAACTTTGTTTTAGGAAACCTCATAGGCATTCAGTCTGAGTGGAGTCTTGTGAAGGGAAGAAGAGCTGACATCATGACAGCCGCGGAGAATGTGTGTTACACCCTCATCAATGTCACCAATGACTCTGAACCGCCATCAGAAGTCAGCTTAAAAGCTGATTTAGGTAATATTCATGTGTAGTAATATGTTACTCAGTTTGTATTAATGTACACTACCGTTTAAAAGTTTGGGGTTCAAGATTTTAAAATCATTTTGTGATCAGGCTCTTTTGCTCACCAAGGTTGCATTTATTTGATCAAAAATACAGTAAATAAATAAACAATAATATTATCAAATATTATTAAAAAAATAATGTTCTATTTTATATATTTTAAAATTCAATTTATTCCTTTGATGGCAAAGCTGAGTTTTCAGCAGCCATTACTCCAGTCTTAAGTGTCACACGATCCTTCAGAAGTCATTTTAATATGCTTTGTTTAAAGGGTTAGTTCACCAAAAAACATATTTCTGTCATTATTTACCCACCCTCATGTCATTCCAAACCCTTAAGACCTTTGTTCAGAAAATTAAGATATTTTTTGATGAAATCCAAAAGTTTTTTTTTTTTTTATCTCCCATAGAAAGCAATGAAATTGCCACATTCAAGGTCTAGAAAAGTAGTAAAGACGTTGTTAAAATAGTCAACGTGACTACAGTGGTTCAACCTTAATGTTATGAAGCGTCAAGAAGACTTTTTGTGCACAAAAATAACTACTTTATTCAACAATTTCCTCTCTGTGCAAGCTGAAGGACTGTCATTCAGTGTAATGCAAATGCATCCTTGCGGAATAAAAGTGTTAATCTTACTGACCCCCAAATTTTGAAAGCTAGTAAATGTGGGGGTTAAAATGCACCCTAACAGTGTTCCTCCTTTATGTTTGTCAAAACAGAAAAGGGAGAAATCAAAGCCAAGACAGAGGCTTTGAAGAAGGTCATCATCATGATCCTGAATGGAGAGAAACTGCCAGGCCTGTTAATGACCATCATCCGGTTTGTGCTGCCTCTGCAGGACCACACAATTAAGAAACTACTCCTAGTTTTTTGGGAGATTGTTCCCAAAACTACTCCTGATGGCAAACTTCTTCAGGAGATGATCTTGGTCTGTGATGCCTATAGGAAGGTAAAAATGGAACTATTATGTATATTGCTTATTGTGAGGGTATATATTTCTTTGTCTAAATATGACATCTGTGTTCTGCATCTGCAGGATCTCCAGCATCCCAATGAGTTCATCCGTGGCTCCACCCTGCGCTTCCTGTGCAAGCTGAAGGAATCTGAGCTGCTGGAGCCCCTAATGCCAGCGATCCGCGCCTGTCTGGAGCACCGTCACAGCTACGTACGACGCAATGCAGTCCTGGCCATCTACACTATCTACAGGTGTGTTGATGGATCTTTGTGTGCACAAGTGAGAAACAAACATTAAAGACCGTTTTTTTTATATTTCATTTGTTTATTTTTTTTAGGAACTTTGAACATTTAATCCCAGATGCTCCTGAGCTGATTCATGATTTTCTTGTAAATGAGAAAGATGCAAGCTGCAAGAGAAATGCGTTTATGATGTTGATTCATGCAGATCAGGTACACAGTCTGATTAAAAATATTTTTTTATTGTTACAAGAATGAATCTCATGAAGCTAAGTACCTGTTCTTTTAATACATTTTTGCAGGATAGAGCTCTGGACTACCTTAGCACATGTATTGATCAGGTGCATACTTTCGGAGACATTCTCCAGCTCGTCATTGTGGAACTAATTTATAAGGTGAGGTGTCAATTCATATTTAAAAATACATTTTTGTTTAACCCACAGAGACCCAGCATAGCAGAATAGCGTTGTAAGTATAAAGCAATTAAATAATATTTAACTTTCTCTAAATAAGAGTTAAAACAGCGCACAACAGTAGCTGACACTCTGAAAGTTATCACAACAATAATTGCATATTAACTGCCTTGATTATATTCCTTAATATTCAACAATATTATTGATTTGATGGCACTGACGCAATTGGATGAGAACTGGGCTGGACGATGAATTCACTGTTTTCTGCAGAACTGATTTATAGATGAAATAAACTAATGTAGTAATCTTTACAATGGAACTGAATCAACACTGAACTGACTTCAGCTGAACAATGACACTGTTTCCTTTTAGAGCTGCTGTACAGTCGAAATAAACTCTGTAAATCACTGTAAAGCTGCTTTGAAACAATCTGTATTTTATAAAGTGCTATATAAGTAAAGGTGACCTGACTTGAATGCCACAGCCTGATAATGTCACATAAAGCCAGCTGACACATTTCTTAACAGTATTAGAACAAATGTATCTAATTACAAAATAAGTATTAGATGTGTAATATTTTCCTTAATGTCTAGTGATAGAGAAAAAAGGCTTAAATGTGCTGAAATTTTGAACATAATTAATTTTAAGATCATTTTTCCACCTTTTTCCTGATGAGCCTACTGAGTTTTGAATTATGGGTGACACTTCATGTTTGGGGAACTTCCATTCAAAAAGGCTGAAATGAATAATTTCAAATTATGGTCTTGAACTACAAATAATTCTTATCTGTCAGTTTGACTGAATGAGCTGTCAATTTTAATTCATGTTTTATTTTCAGGCGTCATCAGAATAACGTAATGCTTGGTATTTTAGTGTGACGTGGTATAACAAAAATATCTGTGGCAAGACCTTTTTACAGTAGCTGCATTCTTTTCCTCCTGAATATTTTTTCTTTTTTCCTCTTTATTTCATTGTAATAGTATAAAAAAAATACAACACATATTGAGCATTTGTGGTCTGTTTTAATTTACGATGTATCCCATAAATAGTTCACTGGAATGCACTGAGAATCTTGTTTTTCTCCTCAAATCCTATAAATAAGTATGTATAACAATAACAGTAACAATAAATATTTTTTAAATTAAGTGGTATTTAAATTACTCCATTAAATGTATGATATGCTTTGCTAGGAAGATTTACAACAGTATTTAAAATGGTCCAATAATGAAATTTCTTGGCTAATTACAGAACTTGCTGAATTGTTGAGAATTTGAAACTTTTGATTACCATATAGTAGTGACATTTTGCAGCCTTAACTGCTTAGCACTGCAGTTTTTTTATATAACTAATGGCTTCTTAAAAAAATGAATAAGGCTGAAAGAATACATCATGAATATCAATGTTTGTGATTTCAGATTTAAAAACTATAGTATAGTAAACACGATAATGGAAATTCTGTAAAATGAATAAACTAATTTTCTTTTTGTTAACCCTTACATTGTTCTAAAGCTGTATGCAGTTTTAAAAAGAATATCAGTAGTTTTCAACATTTCATAGTGACCATGGTTGTTAAGCTCCAAAGGGGACAAAAACCATACAATTTTAGTGCTATATTCCACATTTGCTGATTAACTTCACTTCCACTGTGGCTCTTGAATCATAAACATGAAACGTCTTGTAGCTAATGTCAAGTCTTCATTTTCTTTTCTGGATGAACTACTTTTTTACAGAACTGTTGTCATCAACAGCACAGTTATTCCTCATGCTTAATCAAATGCTGAGCTCTTTGGCTTTATGCACACTGCATACTGTCAGGTGGTCTAGATTCTAGAACACATTCTCACTGTGTTTAATGTATATCTCTACATTTGTTTAGGTCTGTCATGCCAACCCCTCGGAGAGAGCTCGTTTCATCCGTTGTATATACAACCTGCTGCAGTCGTCCAGTCCTGCCGTAAAATATGAAGCAGCTGGAACTCTGGTTACTCTGTCCAGCGCTCCCACTGCCATCAAGGTACAGCGTCTAACACCACGGTTGTTCCCATATTTATGTTTTCTGCATGATAGGAAATAGTGGAATGACATTGTTTAAATGTTCTCTGTGTTTCAGGCTGCTGCTCAGTGCTACATTGATCTGATCATTAAAGAGAGTGACAACAATGTGAAGCTCATTGTTCTGGACCGGCTGATTGAGCTGAAGGAACACCCTACACATGAGCGTGTGCTGCAGGTATACATGAGTTCATCAGCTCATTTGGAGCCATTCGTTCCACACATTAAATCAGTAACAGGAAGTTTGGTGTTTTGTTCTGCTTCTAGGACCTTGTGATGGATATTCTGAGGGTTTTGACCACTCCTGATCTTGAGGTCCGCAAGAAGACCCTACAGCTGGCCTTGGACCTGGTATCCTCCCGCAATGTAGAGGAGGTGTGTGTGACAACATGCCATTTAAAGGGATAGTTCACCCAAAAATGAACATTGTCGTCATTAATTCATGTCGTTCCAAACCTGTATGACTGACTTTTCAAGTGGAACACAAAAGGAGGAATGTTGACGAATGTATTGGCTATTCTTTTCCATGTATCGAAAGTGAATGGGGACTGTAAATGGCCAAAAAGAACCGTAATAGCACTATAAAAGTAGTCTGTATGTGGTCACACTATTCATTCCATTGACAAATGCGGGAGACCGAAAACTCAAGCTCGTGCAAAGAAGTTTCACATTTCGCTTTGGTCTAAAGTTTAATGAACAAGTTTGTTTTGTAACATTTGAAGATTTGACCAATAGAACGATACATCATGACGTGACCTTTTAGCTGAATTAAAATAACCAAAAACTATAAAGCTGCAGGTTTGCAGCATTGCAGGAAAGTGGAGTAGTTTGTATATTTTCACATTTTTATTTAATTATTATTATTATTTGTTATATGTTAATTTGTTTTTTTTTTTTTTTTTAAAAAAGCTGCCGCCAAACACTGTGATGTCATATCCTGTTTGTTGCAGTGTCCAAAGAAATTTTGCATACTCAAAGTCTAGTGTAAAAGCTGCATAATGTGCCACATGCTATTACTTTATTAGCTTTTTTCTGATTTTGGCACTTGACATCCTGGATCCCTATTTACTTTTATTATATGGAAATAAGATCAAGAAGATACGAATACAAAATTAAAGTCTTTCATTTTAATTCACTATTAAGTAATTCACTGTTCTATTCAAGTGCCTCAATTGTTTTTTGTTTTTTTCTTCCACAGCTGGTTATAGTGCTGAAGAAAGAAGTCATCAAAACCAATAATGTGACAGAGCATGAAGACACAGACAAGTACAGGCAGCTGCTTGTTCGCACTCTCCACTCATGTAGCGTGCGCTTCCCTGACATGGCAGCCAATGTCATCCCTGTGGTATGTCTACTGACTGAACACTCAGAATGCTTTTTTACAGTTAAACTATTTTAAAACATTCTTTACTAGCAAAGAATTCTTCACTAGATCGGTGGACCATTTAACTGTTAATACATCTAGCCCTTTTAGACCTTACGATGAATAAACTCACTGCACTTACTCTTAAATTCACTACTTGTGTTTTGTGTGGCCACAGCTGATGGAGTTCCTGAGTGACACTAACGAGGCGGCCGCAGCTGATGTGCTGGAGTTTGTGCGTGAGGCGATTCAAAGGTTTGACAACCTTAGACCTCTCATCATTGAGAAGATGCTAGAGGTTTTCCACGCTATCAAGACGGTCAAGTAAGAGATGCTGATTAACTTCTTCTTTAAAAGTTTGATAAATCCAATTACATATATCATCTGTACATGAAAAATTAATTTGTGTATTATTGTAGACCGTTTAATAGTTATTATTAAGTGTTATAAAAGGGATTGTGATGCATTGCAGTCATTTTAAAAAAGGACTTTTGTGTTGCAGGATTTACAGAGGAGCTCTGTGGATTTTGGGTGAATATTGCAGCACTAAAGAGGACATCCAGAGTGTCATGACAGAAGTCCGCAGATCTATGGGAGAGGTAGTGCATCAATTTGAATAACTTTGTCACGTCCAGGGCTCGTCATTAATGTTTGTCCAGAACAAGCACCAAAATGAATTCGGACAATTGAAATGTCAAATGAATTCCTTGAGAGTGAAATGAGTAACCATATCAAGTCGAATGAAATTGAGTGGAAGTTGGAGGTTGAGCCAGCAGCCATATCACCATGTAGCCCAAGACTGGTTGCCCAAGCTAAGCAGGGTTGAGCCTGGTCATTACCTGGGTGGGAGACCTCCTGGGAAACCAGGTTGCTGCTGGAAAAGGTGTTAGTGAGGCCAGCAGGGGGTGCTCACCCTATGGTCTGTGTGGGTCCTAATGCCCCAGTGTAGTGACGGGGACACTATGCTGTAACAAGCACCATCTTTCGGATGAGACGTTAAACTGAGGTCCTGACTCTCTGTGGTGAGAGAAATCCCATGGCACTTTTCTTAAGGAGTATGTGTCCTAGCCACATTCCCCTCCAAATCATTGAATTCAGGTGTTCCAATCAATTCCATGGCCACAGGTGTATAAAATCAAGCACCTAGGTATGCAGACTGCTTCTACAAACATTTGTGAAAGAATGGATCGCTCTCAGGAGCTCAGTGAATTCAAGCGTAGTACCGTGATAGGTTGCCACCTGTGCAATAAGTCCATTCATGAAATTTCCTCACTACTAAATATTCCATGGTCAACTGTTAGTGGTATCATAACAAAGTGGAAGCAATTGGGAACAACAGCAACTCAGCCATGAAGTGGTAGACCACGTAAAATCACAGAGCTCCGGCTACAGACGGCTACAGACCTCCAAACTTTGTGTGGCCTTCAGATTAGTTCAAGAACAGTGCGTAGAGAGCTTCATGGAATGGGTTTCCATGGCCGTGCAGCTGCATCCAAGCCTTACGTCACCAAGTGCAATGCAAAGCGTCGGATGCAGTGGTGTAAAGCACGCCACCACTGGACTCTAGAGCAGTGGAGACGTGTTCTCTGGAGTGACAAATCACGCTTCGCTGATTTCGCTGAGGAGAACGGTACTTGCCTGACTGCATTGTGCCAAGTGTAAAGTTTGGTGGAGGGGGGATTATGGTGTGGGGTTGTTTTTCAGGGGTTGGGCTTGGCCCCTTAGTTCCAGTGAAAGGAACTCTTAATGCTTCAGCATACCAAGACATTTTGGACAATTTCATGCTCCCAACTTTGTGGGAACAGTTTGGGGATGGCCCCTTTCTGTTCCAACATGACTGCGCACCAGTGCACAAAGTACGGTCCATAAAGACATGGATGAGTGAGTTTGGTGTGAAGGAACTTGACTGGCCTGCACAGAGTCCTGACCTCAACCCGATAGAACACCTTTGGGTTGAATTAGAGCGGAGACTGCGAGCCAGGCCTTCTCCCCAACATCAGTGCCTGACCTCACAAATGCGCTTCTAGAAGAATGGTCAAAAATTTCCATAAACACACTCCTAAAGCTTGTGGAAATCCTTCCTATAAGAGTTGAAGCTGTTATAGCTGCAAAGGGTGGGCCAACTCCATATTAAACCCTACGGATTAAGAATGGGATGTTATTAAAGTTCATGTGCACATAAAGGCAGGCGTCCCAAAACTTTTGGCAATATAGTGTATAAATGCCTAATTTTATTTCAATGCAAGTATTTTGCAATTTCAAATATTGCAATGCAAAATGAAAGCGATAAAATGAGGACAGAAATGTGTTGTTGTATAATAAATGTTAATATTCTATATACAGGGTTCACATGGTCCTGGAAATATCTGGGAATTTCAAAAATGTGATTTCCAGGTCTGGGAAATTGGAAATTAATAATATCTTAATAGGTCATGAAAAGTTCTATAGTGGGTTATAATGCTAGAAAATTTTGAACTGTTTATGTGGATAGAAACTATTATTGTAAGTGTGATTGCTGTAAAATTATTTTTAAATAATTATCCAGTGATTACAAGTGACTAGAAAAGTCATGGAAATTAAAAGGTTAGTTCACCCAAAAATGAAAATTATGTCATTTGTCTATGGAGGGAAATGATTGAATGGTACGGTGCACGCAATATACATATAAAACTGAGATAATGCTGACTTGTTAAAGATTAGCTAAATTGTGATAAACACCCTTTATTAATGTCACTAAACCTTGTAGTGCTCTCAAACATTAAACTTTTTTAAATTATGTCTGTCTTCTTATTCAGATTCCAATTGTGGAGAACGAATTGAAGAAGGAAGCGGGAGAGGTGAAACCTGAGGAGGAGATGACTGCAACTCCAGCTCCTAAGCTGGTGACAGAAATGGGCACCTACGTCACTCAGAGTGCCCTGAGCACCAGCAGGCCATCCAAGAAAGAAGAGGATAGGTGATTATCTCCCCTTACCGACACATTATGTAGATCGTCCTCCGTATTACATCTCTAAAATATCTCTTTATTCTGTAGGCCTCCTCTAAGGGGTTTCCTGATGGATGGAGACTTTTACGTTGCTGCCTCATTGGCCACCACTCTCACCAAAGTGGCACTGCGCTATGTTGCCCTTGCGGAGGACAAAAAAAGGCAAAATGTAAATTCATTTTAAAACTCATTAAAACTCATTCCATGAACAGTAACTAAACTGCCAATCTAAATTATTAATGTGTCTAATTGTGGTAGAATAAATGTTATTTTGCTGTTTTTAGTCATTTGTGGCAGAGGCCATGCTGTTCATGGCCACTGTGCTCCATCTGGGCAAGTCGTCTCTACCCAAGAAGCCCATCACTGATGATGACGTGGACCGGATCTCACTATGCCTCAAAGTCCTGTCCGAATGCTCGCCCCTCATGAACGACATCTTCAACAAGGAGTGCCGCAGATCCCTGTCCCATATGCTCGCTGTCAGACTGGAGGAGGAGAAACTGTCTCAGAAGGTAAACATGTCTTTGCATTGCTTTCTCCTAATAACTGAGCTCAGAAACATAATGTGGTATAGATGGACATGTTGTCAGATAATGTCTTCTAGATTAAAAGATCATCATTTGTGACCGTGATATTTAATTTTGTTCTTCTTGTTTTATCAGAAAGAGTCTGAGAAGCGTAACGTGACTGTTCAGGCAGATGATCCCATCTCCTTCATGCAGTTGACTGCTAAGAACGAGATGGCGTCCAAAGAAGACCAATTCCAACTCAGTCTGCTGGCTGCTATGGGCAATACTCAGAGGAAAGAAGCCGCAGACCCTCTAGCCTCTAAACTTAATAAGGTCTTTGGAGGATTTTATCTGTATCTGTTTGAAATTTGCTGTATTTCTATGATGGTGACTAGTTGTGCAAGGCTAAACATAATTGGAGAGGTTGTTTGTAGTTCATTTTTTACCACCAGAGGGCATGTTGGTTCAACTGATGGAGATTTTAACACTCAAGTGTCACATCAGGCAGGAGTCTTAAGAATGTTCCGCCCATTTACAGCATCTCACAATATAATAGTTCCATACTTCTCATTTTTTTCAGTAAAGCTTTTGAAAAACAGGTTTTGAACTTTTTGTTTTGACTCCAAGACCACAACAATATTTGAAGGCCCCCTCCCCATATAGGCTAATAGTTTTCCTCTAGTACATCAGTTGTAAGTTTTGAACAGATGAATTTACATGACTTTTCTGGGTCTAAAAATGGCAATTTTAAACTTAGGCTACCTCATATCCAGAGCTGTAGGGGAAAAAAACTACTGTTGAGGTAGTGAATTAAAAAATGAAATCTTAATTTTTAGTTTTTATAGCTTATTTTTGTATTTTTAGCTTGTTTTGTCTCATTTTAAATCATTTTAAGTTATATTGAGGCCTGCTATTGGGCACCAGCCCCATGGTTGAAAACCATGTCATAGACTGAACCATCTCATGTTTTCTTTCAGGTCACCCAATTGACTGGTTTCTCAGATCCAGTGTACGCAGAAGCTTATGTCCATGTCAATCAGTACGACATTGTCCTGGATGTCCTGGTTGTTAATCAGACTAGCGACACCCTCCAGAACTGTACCTTGGAGCTGGCAACACTTGGTACAAGTTGTTCCTTTCATCCACAAAAATAACTTGTTAGCGTGTTTTTTGTGCATGTTTTACTGACCATATTCCTCAAATCCAGGTGATCTTAAATTGGTTGAGAAACCGTCTCCTCTCACATTGGCTCCTCACGACTTTGCCAACATTAAAGCTAATGTGAAAGTGGCCTCCACAGAGAATGGCATCATATTTGGAAACATAGGTTTGTGGACTATATGTAGATAACTTTATTTAAACCTGTACTATTTTGTAGTTCAGGTAGGACCTGGAATCACTTTAATAATCAAAAACATATTTTGCAGTATATGATGTATCAGGAGCAGCCAGTGACAGGAACTGCGTAGTCCTCAGCGACATTCACATTGACATCATGGATTACATTCAGCCGGCCTCCTGCACAGACGCCGAGTTCAGACAGATGTGGGCTGAATTTGAGTGGGAAAATAAGGCAAGTCTGGGGGACTGGTGAATTCTTCATGGATAATGGCTACATTAATCTCCTTTTCTGTTAGCAGGAATGTCTAGAATTTGTTCTGTTTTGTTTCCACACAGGTTACCGTCAACACCAACATCACAGATCTGAACGAGTATCTCCTACACATTCTTAGGTCCACCAACATGAAGTGCTTGACCCCAGAGAAGGTACAATTCTCAGCTGAAGAGAACAGTAAACGCAGTGCTAAGCAGATTACTTACAAATTGTAGTCGGTTACTGATCCCAAATTACATGAAACAATTTTTGTTACTAACGTGATCCATTACATTACATATTTAAGGTAATATAATTGGTACATTCATTTTAGACTGGGACTAGGCTTAAAGGCACAATATGTGAGAATTTTGCAGGAAATTATATAAAAACCACTGGGCCGGTGTTATATATTTTGTTTAGTTTCTCTTAGTTCTCTCATCCACGACAAATTTCTCTTAAGGGAGACAATAAATAGTACCTTGACTACTTACAATATCCCAAATGTTTCCAACTATTTGTAAATTGTGAGAAAATCGCAATTTTAACTAAGGGTATGGGACGTGTCCGGGAGTTGCCTATCAATGCCATCATATCCGCGTTACCCTCGCTTTCCAGTTTTATTTTGTAGAAACCATGCAAACACCAAAGATGCTTTAATGTATTACATGTTTTATTAGACAAGGGAACAACTGTTTGGTGACATTTATAGACAGAAAACAAATTATTTTTATTTAGCTCAACACGTTTAGTCTTATTGTTTAAATCTAGTTTTCTTGATTTTTCCGAGTACCATGCTTTTACCATGCCTCAGAGAGAAAAAAGTAGCTAAGTAACAGAATTTTCTAAAATTAATTGCATGCCATTTATCAACAAGCCACCCAGCATTTAATAATATGATATTCTAAAATCGATCTAGCTTACTGCAGTGTGCAAAAAGTGTCTCATAGCTGCGGCTAAACGAACGCTCATAGTAATGTTATAACATCATTTAGCTGGCGACTGCGGCATAATAAAAGTTCCGCTGCTCGCGAACCGTGTGTCACGTTCATCTGTCATTAGCAATCTTTCCAGCGGCCTCGTTCAGCTCCAACAGCACTCGCCCTGCGCTGCTTCATACTACAGTAACGTTAATAATCTCATCTATGAACATGTTTTCTGCACAAGTCCCGTCCCGATTCTCTTCCGCTGACTGTGAGGTGAAGACGACATTTCCCAAGATTCCGAGCTCAAACTCGGCATCATCAAGCTACACCTTGTGTTTTGAATAGGCGACCTCTAGCGGCGATTAAACTACATATTGTAGCTTTAAGCCTTGTTTGTAAAAACGGGGGGGAAATATTTTATTTGTTACCTGCATGTCATGTGACCATTAACCAACATTAGAGAACTGTGAACTTAATTTTATTATTTGTTATTATTATTGACTAAATTTTACTATTGACCTAATTTATTAACTTAATCTCAAGGGGTACTTTAAGTAAATATATTAGGTCAAAGAAGTTCAGCTGTCAAAAAAAGTTGAGGAATCCCTGCATTCCATTCAAATATGAAATGATTTGAATTTGTACATTTTAATTAGTTTGAAAGACTTCCAAAGATGGTAATACATGGTAAAATGATTCACTGAGTGATAATTCAAATAATAATTAATGTCTTCGTCAGGAGCTGATTAGATATGCATTTTTGCAATGTTGAGAAAACACTTCTGAAAAGTGAAATGATTTCTGTAAATCCTGATTTCTAAAAAATGCTGTGTGGCTCTGTTTTCAGTGATAAGCACATGACTAGTGGCCAGTCTGTGTGTAATTCCACAAACCTGGAAGACCTTGTGAACATATATAAGCAGTGGGCTTTTTTAGAAAGTAGTTGGGAGAATCAATGAATTATGAATAATACCATGTAATCATGTTATCAATAAAAAGTAATGTAGTCTGATTTATGAATATTTTAAAATGTAATATAATTTATTACGAGTACTTAATTTTTGGAATCTGATTACGTAATCCAGATTACATGTAATCAGTTGCTACTCAACACTGAGTAAACGTCTCTGACTTTATAATACATTTACATTCATATCTCATGTTTTTTGTTTTGTAACTCAGGCCCTGTCCGGCATCTGTGGCTTCATGGCAGCAAATCTGTATGCTCGCTCTATATTTGGAGAGGATGCCCTTGCAAACGTTAGCATTGAAAAGCCAATCCACATGGGACCCGATGCCCCAGTCAGTGGACATATTCGCATTCGAGCCAAAAGCCAGGTGATGTTTTTTACTCTTTGCACCATTTTAATTTAAAGGCATTGGGATCTTTACAGTAAATAATAATTGCTTGATTAGCATTTATGTACCTATAGAAGTGGATAATGTTTTAGAATTTCAGTAATGGATTTAGTGATTTCTTTTTTAACTTTTTCCCCCCAATCTGCCTTTGTATAACCACGTATATTCATGGGTTTTAATAGACAGTTTTTTTGTTTTGTTTTTTAAAAACGTGTCAGTTTTTTAATTTGCCTGTGTGATGTTTTACTGCATGATTAATAACTCCTCTTTGTTTTTTTTCCAACAGGGTATGGCTTTGAGTTTGGGTGACAAGATCAACCTCTCTCAGAAGAAGTCTGTCTCGTAAATTTCAGAGACTGAGGCCATTGAGGCAAATGGCAAGATTCGACTAAAAAGTGCTACGGTTATTCCATTGTCTTGTCTTTTTTTGCTATCGCTTGTTTGTGTCTCTCCAGACTGCCGTACACATGCAGTGCTTTGTGGCCAAGCTCTAAGCTCTTCAATCCCATAAAATATATCTAAAGGGGATTATTTTGACATTTTCTACCAACTCAATTCTTAACTGCTCTAAAAAGGATTGACCCTGTTAATCTGTAATCATGTTTCAATAAACATTGCACACCATATACCACGAAAGTGTTTTTATTCTCTTGTTAAATGAATAGTGTTACAATGACCCTTTTTTATGAATTGGGTCACTTGTAAGTAGTCAAAAACAGTACTGCCCTCTAACCACAGTTGACACAACAAAGGATGTGTTCTCTTGAAGAAAATCTTCTGGAATCTTGAGAATTTTGTTATGGTCTCCTGCCTCTTGGATGACTGAGACTCATAAGACTTGTGGTCAGTCATAACTTTCATGTCTATGTAGTGCATAATAATATTAAGGACGAAAGCGTCAAGGTTGTGGCTTTGCCCTGAATAGATTTGGCCACATAGGGAGCCACATCATTTTGTCAAATGTTTTTGAAAGAAGTGTCTTATACTCACCATGGTTGTATTTTTGTTTTTGTCAAAAATACAGTAAAAATAATAATACTGTAAAATTTTATAATTTAAAATAACCTTTTTCTATTTGAACATATTTTAAAATATAGTTTATTCCTGTGATGACAGAGCTGAATTTCAGGAGCCATTACTCCAGTCTTCAGTGTCACATAATCCTTCAGAAATCATAATTATTTTTTATTTGGTGCTCAAGAAACATTTCTTGTTATCATAGTACATAAACATAGTACGGAGCCCCTAAAGGGACATGGTGATTAAAAAAAAAAAAAAAAATGGGATGGGATGGGAGGGAAAAAAATATATGCTTTTGCATTTCCTCGCAAAAGGTTTGCGTTCCCCCTAGAAACTTTGTGTTTGCTTGTGAAATGTTTTGTGTTCCCCCGAAGAACACAAGGGAACGCAAAACGCTTGCAAGAGAACACAAAAGCATTGACAAATAATTTTTCTTCCCATCTCATTCCCCCTTTCTCCATGTCCCTTTTGGGGCTCCGTATACGGAAAACAGTTGTGCTGCTTAATATTTTTGTGGAAATTTTTTTTTTTTTCCCCAAGATTCTTTGATGTGTAGGAAGCTCAAAAGAACAACATAAATATCAAATATAAATCTTTTGTAACAACATAAATGCCTTTTTTTTTTTTTTTTTTTTTTTTAAATCAATTTAATTCACCCTTGCATAATAAAAGTATTAATTTCTTTTATATTCTATTTTACTGACCCCAGATTTTTGAACTGAAGTTAGTCACCTGGTCATCAGTCATTGTCTGTTAAAGTGCAGTGGAAGCAGTTTTTGATGTAAATGATACATTAGATCTAAGTAGCTTCCAGGTTCATACAGAGTGGGAAGAATGGGTGTGAAAAGCGCTGACGTGACTATATGTAAGTCCTGCATTTAATTCCATTATGCTTTAATAAGAAGGAACATTACTCGCATAAAAATTACATTAATGGAGTTTTATGAGTTTCCCAGACTTACAGTATATATGGTTATATATATTATACATGCAATAAAATAATAGCTAATAAAAATGAGGTAATAAAGTTCTAAGCAAGCACTATTAATTAAGAGGTTCAGCTCGTACTGCACCTTCTCAAATTTTTTCCACATAATATGTAATGCAGACTGCTTCAAATTTTGTGCAACATCTAAATACTTAACTGTTATGAAAGGCTTAAACCTAAAATGCATGTTTGAGCTGTTTTAACTGAAAGCAGTTTGCACTGACATTATCTTAAAATATGTCCATCCCATTGTTTTGTCTCAAGATGCACACCAGCAATGTTTTTTTTTTTTTTTTTCCCTAAGGCATGTTTATAAAAGCTACTTAAAGGGTTAGTTCACCCAAAAATCAAAAAATTATCTTTTACACACCCTCAAGTCATCCTAGGTATATATGACTATCTTTTTTCAGACCCACACAATCAGAGATAGATTTAAAAATGTCCTGGCTCTTCCTAGCTTTATAATGGCAGTGAATGGAGGGCCAGATTTTGAAGCCCCAAAAAATGCATCCATCCATCATACAAATAATACATTTTTTGGGCTTCAAAATCTGGGTTGCTTAAAAAAAAAAGCTTGAAGGAGCCAGGATATTTTTAAATATATCTCAGATTGTGTTCGTCCAAAACAAGACAGACATATACACCTACACGATGAACTATCCCTTTAAATGTCTTAATTGAACTAAGGTCTAATCATTGCTAAATTTAAGCCCTGTCTGTGAAACCATGTCTCAACTTAGAAGTGACACAAAGCTAGAGTTTCATGGTTTCTTTGACATGTCTTTACACCTCAGCTCTTTTCCTGCAAATGCAATTTTAGAACGAGAGTTTGGTCTGTATTGTAACTTGTCAGCTCCTTTTGTTCTCATGAGACACACATATGAATGTATTCCATACATCAGTTCTAACCATTTTGATTGTAAAACAGAAGAGAAAACCTCCTCACTGTAACATAACAATTTCATTTTGTTACTTGTTCTTAATACTATCTCTGTGTAAACACTGCAATGAATCTGGCAAATCCTAAAAGTAAGTATAAATGATCTAGGCCCGGTTTCACAGACAGGGCTTAGCCTAAGCCAGGATTAGGCCTTAGTTCTGTTAGGGCATTTAAGTAGCTTTTATAAATGTTCACTAGAAAAAAACATTACTGGTGTGCATCTTGAGACAAAACAATGGCACTGACATATTTTAAGATCTGTCAGTACAAGATACTTTAAGTTACAACAGCTCAAACATGCATTTTAGTCTAGGACTAGCTTAAGCCTTGTCTGTGTTTTATAGTATTATTGCCTTCTCATCAAGCACCCTTTGAAAATTCTGCACTGATCCACACTTGTCATTATAGTAACTAAGTGGTGAATCACAAAATGACAAAGCTAGGCTACGGTTTCTGTTTTGATATTACAAACAAACACAGTAGGTGACTATTAATCATACATGTATAGTAATAATGAAAATGTTCCGTGATCTGAGTCATAATGTTAGAGTTTTGACTTTTGCATTAAGAGGTTTTTGTTCCTTTGATTTATTGTACCTTTATTATGTATTCATTTTCCTCTTGCATGATACTGGATTAAGTGTTGTATAGAAGCAATATCACACTCGCAAGAGACTATTGTATGATATATGGCCACAACACTAGAGATCCACAGATTGCAATTTTCTTGGCTGATTCCGATTTTTTTGTTTTTTTTGTTAATGTGATCTGCTGATACTGATTTTTGCTGATTCCGATTTTCTTTCTGAGAACTATAATACAAAAATCTACTTTTCTTCAACTCAAAGTTTTATTTTCATAAAAAAAAAAAAAAAAATCATACTTATTGTTTGTAATGTGACTGGCATTTAAATAATAATTTAAAAAAAAAAAAAAACTCCCAATAAAAGCAGAGTAGTTGATGATCTCTGGTACACTGAATAATGTTATAATGTTACACTGGTCACCTTAATTTCTGTAGTCTTTATTGTAAATATTAAATACAGATTAATTCTTACCATTAAAGTTATAAAACGTATTCAGTCAAGATCAGAAAGTGATTTTCTTTGTCTTTTGTTCTTTGATTAACATGACAGACAGCAGCAGGAATATTTTACTGCTGTCCCTTTAAGAGTTTATGAACGGACCCAATACTGCACAACATGTCTTCTCTTTCTCAGCTGTTTAACGATCTAAAACTGACTTGTGTTTATCTGAATAATCGCCAAGATGGGCATTTTGACATCATTTTGTATGTATCTGACCTTTTAAGCGCAGTAAGCCACTCATTTTGGTACTTATCACTCTGTTTGACTTCTGTCTCTGTTTGAGACTGAGCATGGCTTGTTCGCTCCGCTTATATAGATCAGTGGTGCACGCGCGAAACCTAAAATTATGCGTAATACAAGCACTATTTAATCGGAGCGAATGAGACTAGTGAGAGAGAGGAGGCGCCCGCGCGGGTGTGTGTCACTTCACTGTCGGAGAGAAGAGAGCGATAACGCGCAGCCGGCGTTATACGGTTGTTAAGTCTGACGTCACGCGGCAGCGCTTCCGGGTCCAAACACTCTATCTCATACCACAAGAAAACAACAAATGCTGTTAATATACACACACGATGTGGTGTAATACTACCAAAAAAATTATAATCATAATTTTTTTATCTCCATACCAAAATCCCAGATGGCCAGACAGTGATTCATCTTTTATAAACCGTTAAAATATTAATGTCTGTGACGCTGTGAGCACGGATACTGTTGTGTAAACTGTAAGTATTTTAAATGTTTAAATTTAAGTAATTAATTCCAATCCCTGGCCGATCGATCGGTGCATCTCTACACAACACACTTAAGGGGGTCGACCCCCTTTAGTGGTGTGATACTGTTTATTTTTTTATTTTATTTTTTTTTATTATTTATTTATTTGTTTTTTTATGATACTGTTTAAAGTTTGGGTCTATACGTTTTTTGTTTGTTTGTTTTTAAAGAAATTAATACTTCAGCAAGGATGCATTATCAAAAAATGACAGTAAAGACATTTCTAATGTGACATATTTCATATAAATGCTGTTCTTTTGAACTTCATTTATCAAATAATCCTGAAAAATGAAGCAGCACAACTGTTTTCAACATTGATAATAATAAGAAATGTTTCTTGAGCAAATAGAATGATTTCTGAAGGATCATGTGACACTGAAGACTGGAGTAATAGGAATAAATTACATTTTAAAATATATTCAAATAGAAAACAGTTATTTTAAATAGTAATACTATTTCACAATATTACTGTTATTACTGTATTTTTTATCAAATAAATGCAGCCTTAGTGAGCATAAGAGACTTACTGACTCCAAACTGTTGAACGGTAGTGTATGGATCAAGTCATTTCAAATCAGAAGGGTGAGGCTGGCAAAAACCGTTGAGGTGAACAAGAGTGACGTTATCCAAAGATTTTATGTGCTATAGACTCCCAATAAAAGTTTGTCTGCTCTATCCTGCTATTTCACTAGAAGTCCCTAATAACATCATTAAAGAAGTAGATAAAAATCTTTACAATTTCATTTGGAGAAATAGATCTCATTACATTAAAAAAGGTACCTTAAAGGTGCAGTGTGTAAATTTTAATGGCATCCGGTGGTGAGGTTGCGAATTGCAATATAGAGAAGCTACAGTGGCCAACACAGAACAAATATGTCGTCCTCTGAGACAGCAGAGAGTAGCTAGTCAACTGAACGCGCTCTGTAGAGCAGTTTGTCCGTTTAGGGCTACTGTAGAAACATGCCGGCGCAAAATGGTGACTTAACATGTAAGGGGACCCGCGGTGTATGTAGATAGAAATGGCTCATTCTAAGGTAATAAAAACATAACAGTTCATTATGTAAGGTCTGTATACACCACTGAAAACATAGTTATGTATATTATATTGCATTTCTGTCAATAGATCCCCCTTAAATGTACACATTGCACATGTACACTTTTAACTAATTCGGTTGGTAATGGAGGCTTAAATTTGCTTGACTTCAGCACATCAAATGCAATTTTAAAGAATAGTTAGATCAAGCATTACTTTCAATACAAAAATAAAATTTGGTATTTAAATTCCTAATCTAATCTTTGAAAAGATTGGTGGGGTTGTTTTTTTGTTGCAGTGCAACTTTGAAAGAAGTAAGATTCCAGTGAGATTATGTCATTTTTACAAGCAGGTGCTACTCTCATGGATGCTTATAAATAAACATAATTTCTCTCCAAATAAATGTATAATTTGGAATAACAGGTATGTAATGTTTAAACATAAAACTTTGCTTTTCAAAAATGGGTAGACAATGGTATTGTATTTGTTAAACAGTTATTTAATGAAAATGGGCACCTGTATAGAATGTCTTCAAAGGTATAATATTCTAATAATCCCTAAGGAATATTGTATAATGTTGAATGCTATACCACCCAGTTTAAAATGTCTCTTTAAAGGAAATGTGAATAAGGAGACTGTGATTCTCAGACCTGATGTTGCAATTAAAGGAGTTACTATTAATGATAGAAGAATAATTACTTTATCTGGAAGTTACTAACAGAATACAGCCCAATATCTTCTAAAACATGCTGACATTGTAAATTTGAATGCATTGACTGTAAGGTGAGAGAAGTACATTTAAATACTTCTTATGGTGTACCCTGTTAAAATTCTTTTTCTTAGATTTCGTACTGATGTAGATGTTACATTTGATTTCTGTGGGACTGAGAAAGAAAATGTTGTCCACTTATTTTTTAACTGCATTTATAGCTAAATGTTTTGGATAGATTTGGAATGTTTCCTTGTTAAATGCTTATGCGTGAACGTTTACTTTCCTGAAAAAGATTACCACCAAATGTGACCTTTATTGTTAATCTTTATTTGGTTATGGGGAAATACCATATACATAAACAGAAATGGGCTAAAGGAAAATCCAACTTTTTCTTATTTCAGATAGATATGAAAAATTATATTGAGTTACTACTTGGGTTGAAAAACAGTAAAGCAAAACTCACTAGTCTCTATGTGAAGCTTTAATGCTATTTATATGGTGATCTCATACCTGTTCCTTTTTCTGTTTATTTTTTTTTTTATTATTAATTTATTTTATATGTATATATATTTTTTTGTACCTGTGTTATTATTTGTATTACACTGTATATTTCTATTTGTTGTAGTTTGTATTTGTATTTGGAGATGTTCAGAAGTACTGTAGATAAGACTGACATTTCTTGAGAGAAGCTGGAAAAATAATAATGTTAAGATGTAACAAGTACACTGGTTATCTTTTTTTTTTTTTTCAGGACTGTGGGAGTTGGAACTAAAACCAGCTGTTGCTTTCCTTTTGGCGACTGCAGTGAAAAATCTTGAAGTTCTGGATTACTTATAGTTAATTGAAATTCCTGAAATTCCTCTGGGGCGAAAGGAGTCAAAGGGAATTGATTAATTCTGCTACTCAAATAATATCTTTCAGACAGTTTGTGTTTGAGCTACTGTTAAAGAGATTATGCAAACCCTTGCATGAGAAAAAAAAAAAAGAAGTATGCAAACCACAGTATCATGGCTGTTTTTTATTTTTTATTTTCATGTTTCTTGAAGTTCATATTATTTAAATTATTTTTTATAAAAAAAATTCCCCACATATTTTTTGTGCAAAAAAAACAACAACTTTATTATTATTTTATATATATATAAAATGTTCATAAAGTTATTATTTTCAACCCTCATTCTGACCCTCTGTCTAAATGGATCAATTTTTGATTCAGATCCAGTTTAGTTGGCTGCTTCATCTTTCAAACAAAAATTTCTTTGCGAACTCTCCATTACACTGTGCCTTGTTTAATCTGCACTCAAATGCTCTGAACAAATGTATATTCCTCCAATGTGATACAGGACACCATTAAACATAAACCATCAGCTTGTTTCTTTGTTTATAATGAAAATGATGATTTAAGCTATGAAACTTGTAGGATGATTTAATGGTACAAAGACCTCTATCCCAAAAGTTTAAAGAAAATTAGAATTCTTAAGTCATGACAATGACATTCATGGAGTTTGTAATATTTACACAATTTATATTTCACAGCTGATGCTTCCTGGTGTTGTAAAAATTCTTACTCTGCTGATTCACATTCCGTCTTTGTCAAGACCTCTAAGTCATGACGTGCAGGGTTGTCTGTTGGGGGTTTATTAGGATGTGTCACTGTGTTAAGATAGACTGAGCCTCAGTAAGTATAGTTTCTACTGTTCTGCAGCTGTGGAAATAAACAAGGGACTTAATTGTTATATTTATCTCACACACAGGTTCTGTGTTACTGGTCGTCCTCTTCAGATTTCCATATAGGGATGAAATCATTTGAATAATTTTCCCATGGGTTTCCCACAATGTAAATTTGTACTTGACAGCTCATTTAGGAGAGTAAAGTGATCAGGAAACAAATAACAGTAAAAAGAGTAAACATATAGCGAGATAATTCATTTTCAACATTGCAAGGATAATACTACTACATAGACATTCCATGTAAAGTGACAGTTTAGAGCAATGGTTCTCAGCCTTTTTGATTCCAAGTCCAAAAAAAAAAAAAAAAATATTTGAAGACCCCCGACATACAGTAGGCTTAGATATTTTTAAGCCTACAGCTTTGTAATGAAACTGTGTGTGCTGGTAATATATCAAAATGATTAAATAAAATCATTTAAATAATAATAATTTAATTCTATAATTCCAGAAGTTCCAAGAACTGAATTCTCCAGTAGTTTGATTAAAGTATTTTTTAATTATTATTTTTTAAATCACAAATAGCAACTTCTCAGCAATTTCTACCTGATAAAATATTTTAGCGCTTGACATAAATAAAATGTATATTCATTATAGACGTTTCCATGATTTTTTCAGGTCTAAAAATAAGACTCTTAAAATCCCTGCATATATCCAGGTTTTCTAAAACGGTGAGAACTCTGATTCTTACATAAAACTGTTGTTAAAGGGTTAGTTCACCCAAAAATGAAAATTCAATTACTCACCCTCATGTCGTCCCACGCCCGTAAGACCTTTGTTCATCTTTGGAACACAAATTAAGATATTTTTGATGAAATCCAATGGCTCAGTGAGGCCTGCATTGCTAGCAAGACAATTAACACTTTCAATGCCCAGAAAGACATATTTAAAACAGTTCATGAGACTGCAGTGGTTCAACCCTTTAATGTTATGAAGCAATTAGTACTTTTTGTGCACCAAAAAAAAAACAAAATAATAACTTTATTCAACAATATCTAGTGATGGGTGATTTCAAAACATTGCTTAGTAGCTTTCTGGGCACTGAAAGTGGTAATTGTCTTGCTGTCAATGGAGGCCTCACTGAGCCATCGGATTTCATCAAAAATATCTTAATTTGTGTTTGAAGATGAATGAAGGTCTTACGGGGGTGGAACGACATGGGGGTGAGGAATTAATGACAGAATTTTCATTTTTGGGTGAACTAACCCTTTAAGGTAACAAAATAAGAAATATGATTTTTTTTTTTTTAAACCTTATTTTCTTGGGCCCTGGGTGAGAATCACTGATTTAAAGGATTTCAATTTACATTTATTCTTTTAGCAGATGTTTGGCAAGCAAAGCAAAAATAGCTTAAACCAGCCTAAGATGGTTTGTTGGTCTCCCAGCCTTGGCTTCAGGTAGACATTCGGACATTCAGCAGTGAATAAGACAGCCCAGGACCACCATAGAAAATATTCATAATAGTGTTCGATATTGTTTTTTTCAATGTCAGACTTAAACGTTTTACTACGCAATATTAAATGTATTGTAATTGTGATAATAATAATAATAATAATAATAATAGTAACAAACCTACACATACCGGCGGGAATAGCAGTGGTCGCCCCCTAACGTCTGCTGCGTGTAGCTACTGGCTGAACTGATTAGCCCTATCTTCCCCTCATCTTGCAGCACAGGCAGTTAGTGCCTGGTAGCGATTTAGACGAGGGCGTATGGACTTGAGGCAGCAGTGAATGCATTTCCCACAGACTGTGGTCGTACTTTTCTCATCTCGTACGGATTACCACTGAGTTCACACATCGCCTAAACGCCGTATCGCATTTTCCCGCTGCAATTCTCCATCTGAAGGCCTGTCACAGAGTAAAGTGGCTCGGTGTGCGTGTGTTTAGACAGCGGAGCGAGAGCAGCAGTGTGTCCCCGATGGCTGGCTGGAAGGACGGCTCAGTGCAGGAGAAATATCGTCTGGTGGTCGTCGGAGGTGGTGGCGTCGGAAAATCAGCATTAACTATCCAGTTTATCCAGGTAAGCAGAGAGATGGCGGAATGATATGAGGTTTTCGGCCCTTTAAAAATGTGAGTGTGATTAGCAGATATGGGTGGATCTTGCTCACAGAAATGGGGACCCCATAAGCGGAAAGGGGGGTTTGGGAATCCAAGCGAGGCCTGCGTCACTTTAACTCTCCGCTTATATTAAAAAAAAAATTACTGCCTAAACGTAAATATAAACATATCAAGAAATTCAATTCAATGCTTGAAGTGAGAGTTAAAACTCTGTAACGAAAGTGCTGTATGTAGTTCATAGACATGAGAAACACTTTCGTAAACTGTTGAATATTATGCTGAGTTATTGAACATAGCACGCTATTGAAACGCTTGACTTGTTTGTTTGACCTTTCAAAGGCAATATAGAGACTAGAATTATATTTAAATTCTTCATAACAAAGTTATGCAACAGTATGTAAAACAATATTGACACATTTCCCCCCCTTCTTTTTGTCCCTTAGAAATGTACCATGTTTCTGCCAAAATACCTTGGTTACTGTATTGTTTCTTCTGTCAAATCTGTACTAATGAAAATGGCATTTCGGGTGTGAGAAGATTTCAGGATCATTATGTCATTTTAATTGTTGATGACAGGTGTGGTTAATACCAAATTATTGTAAAAACTGCAGTAACTGTAGTTATTGTTACACTTGAGACATGGGACAAAACGTGTCCTTCAAGTTTTTAAAATGGCAACATCTACACAGTAAAATTAATCAGAGATGGTATCTAGAATGTTTGTAACACAAATATGTTTTTATCTTCTCAGACCATTAATCAGTAGTACTTCATGTACTATATATATATATATATATATATCATTATGACACCATCCTGTGGTCTCAGTTCATTAATTCGTTCATTCATTGAAGTGAATGCTAAATTGTTGACCCATATTATGTGATATGCAAGAAAAATGAAATTGGGAAATTCATTTAAAATAATTCCTTTATACATTAACTTTAAAGTTTGTTTAGTTTCGTTGTCCTACACAGTTTGTTTCGTTTCGTAGACTCAAGAATCAGTTGTTATAATAAGACAAGAACACAATTAATCACTTTATTTTAGGTGCCTATGATGTCCTAAAAGGTGCCTAGGTAGACAACTGAATAATGTTTAAGACGCAGTCTAAATCTGTCTCTCATGAAGTAGTCTCATCTCTCATAGTTTGTCCTAAACTTTTAGAAAGGCATTTATAGTAGCTACATTACAGCAGATTACAGGGTAACAGTGTGTTAAACAACTTGGCGGTATTGGCAACATGTCAGTGAGCTATTTTGGGCGTAATTCAGGAAAATGTGGTTATATGCCCAAGGGGGTTGATTTGTTTTTGTGATGAACGTTTAATAGGAAATCAGAGTTTCTTTTCTTTTAGGTTTAAATTCCAGCCTAACTATTTTATCTTGGCAAAGAAACCCAATGATAAATCTTGGGGTGTGTATCAAGGTTGACTAATTAATTTATAGTGTGTTAAGATGCTATTAAAGAGTATTTGTTGGATTTTATTGTTGGATTAACAATATACAAATTATACAATTCCACTGAATTAGTCTGATACGTAAAGTCAGCATGAAACAGAAGTTGCAATAGTCTTTTCATCCCTATTGTGAAAAAATGAAGGGCGGGACTTGATTTTGTCCATGAGGACTTTATTGGATGGTTGTTGTTTACTATTGGTATGATCTCATGTGAGTGACAGTTTGTTCTGCCAGAGAAGAGATCAGAGAATGGATGTCGCTGCATAAGGGAAAGGGAAGTTAATTTCATTAAAGATTATGAGGGCAAATGAATAAAAAAATAGTGACGTGCTTGAATAAATCCCTTATAATTAATGCTGCAATATTCCATGTAAAAATAAGAAATGTCCATAGTGAGTTTAAAGCAGCAGATTAATATCAGAACAGATGGTTTTCTCTTTAATTGTTTTTCTTTATCTTAGTAGTTTTGTATCTTTTTTTCAATCATGCTAGATTGCTGTTTTTTTTAATCCACAGTCTCCTCCCCATATACCAGTTAGTTTGATTATGGACTTCTTTGTCCATATTTTTGCAAGCATTAACAAGAGAGAAATTAATATGCTCGATCACCTAATGCCCTTGTGATTTTTACTAATACTTAACTGCTGCTGGTAGAGCTTAATAATCAACATGTTGGGATCATGATCTGTTACTAGCAAATGTGCTGAATAAAACACCTGTAGATAGTAATGAAAAGCAGACTACAATTATACATTAACCAAACACACTTCAGCATGTGGGATATAAAAAGATTGTGTTGAAGTTTATAGATGCTAAATGTGTGAAAACAAGAGTAGTTCAAAGAAAAGCGAAGAAGACCCTTCCTGTTCTAGTATTTCTAGAACTTAGAAGTCTTTGCTAGTGAGAAAGCACAGCAGCTGTTTTCTGACACCAGGCTTTCCTGTTCAGATGTGTGTTACTCAGGGAGGTTTCATCTGAGTCATGTTGGGTTAATGACCATGGCATGGAGAAGCCGGAATCTGGCCTCTGAAAGAGGAAGTCCCTCCACTCCTGCACGGTTTCCATGGACCTCCTGGATGTGTATGGGAAACTATGTACTGCCTCCTTGACTCACACCGCTTTGTGTCAGTATGTTAGGTGCATGCATGACATTCTTCGTTAGTTATGGTGTCAGGAAACATTATTGATTGCTGTCAAAATTTGGTTGAAGAAACTGCACTGATGCATTAACTAAATATCTAAGTCGTAGGCTACATGGTGTCACAGTGATGACTTCACTACAAAAACAGACTGGTTGATCTTAAACTAGCGTCATCATAACATGGGCCATGATCAGCGCCAGTCAGGCATGTGACTCAGACCGAAATGGATTAGTTTACGTCATTGTGATGCAATCCAAGCTGTGTAGTATATGGCCTTTCATGGAGTTTCATACATATATTATTTAGATTGCATGTTTTCTTGTAATTTTATGATTGTTAATAATATAATCTACTGGTCAAGATGATTTTAGTCATTTTTCATTTGTAACCTTTTTTTTTTTTTTTTTTACTTTGTGTCTTAGATATTAATTAATAATATATTTAATTAAATTGTTTAATTTATATTTGGTTATATATTAACTAATATGAACTAACAATGAGCAATATGTGTTTTACAGCATTTATTAATCTTTGTTAATATTAGTTAACTTGTTCATTGTTTGCTCATGAATAAAGTAATGCTAACAGATACAACTTTTGATTAAAAAAACTATTATTTTTCATTTTTTAACTTTAAGAGTAAATATGTAGAGTACATGTAGTTTGTAATCTGTGTGATTTACAAGAACTTTATTGTAAGTGGTAGTGCTCAGCTGAGCTTCTTTTGAGCAACGGCTGTTCCTTATTAGCAAAAGTGTGAAAGTGAAATTGTTGCAGGCCTCACTGACCTTTTTATCGCTTCAGACTGTCTCAGAGTACACTAAGCGTAGCATGGCGCTGTTGAAGGCACGATCACATGTTAGCTAATATTAGCTCTTATCACTGGCTCTCTCATTTCTGGGAGAATGGACTCCCTGCAGCACCGTTTCCTTACAAATGTGACATGGCCAGACCTTGTGGTTACGTATATGAGTGTTTTAGCTTCAAACAAGGCCTGTACTATAGAGAAAGCAGGAACAACATCCAGCTCAGAGGCTCATGGTAGTGGTGATTTGATTGCTAATATGTGAGGTCATTTAGGAGAAATGCTGTACGGAGCTGTAATTAAATAAGAGTAAACGATAGCGAGGCAGGTCTTTACTGAACTTACTGAGGTGGTGGTGATGATGGTGATCTGTGTATATAGACTTCCGTTTAGATGTTTGGGGTCACAATTTTTAAAGAAATGAATAGTTCGACACAAATTATTCAAATGATCAGTTAGTAAATCTAAGTTATCAAAAGTGACATTAAAGACTTTTCCACAGAAATATTAAGCAGCACAATTGTTTTAATAAATAGGGCTGTAATAGGTACACAAAAATGATGATTTGGTACATACCTTGCTTTTGAAGTCACGGTTACAGCAGGGAAAAAAAAAAAAACAAATCATGTTTTTTTTCTTTATATTAATAAATGGATTACTTAACAAACTATGTTTGTCATTAAATAATAAAAAAAAATGTTTATGCTGCTGTTGTAGACTTGTAATTGGGGGAAGAGATTTGAAGTGCTTATACTGAAGTGCTTATTATAAAATATGTTACAATAAGGTTAGAATTATTGCGCTCCCATTCTAATCCGCTCCATCTATTTGATGTGCATGCATGCTCTGGCACTCGTTCATTGAAGTCTGTGAAGTTAAGCATAGACTTGCTTGTTGTTATGATAATCCTTTATGTGAAATGGAAATATTTGTGTGAATTTATAACATTTACAGTTAAGTATACAACTGTAAGTTGCAAGTTGTGCACTGAGGAAAACGCGTCTCAAATGCATTAAACAACATGCGCATCTGACATTAGGGCGGCAAGCCATGTAGGTTTATGATTTAGTTTGAAGAGCTTAATTTAAAGCACGTCTCATGTTTAAGACAACTTGGATCATGCACTTATTTGGCAGAAGCCGAATCATTATTTCTCTGTTCACAACATCATCAACATCAAAGTAAATCGATATAAAGAAGAATATTGTCCCATTCTAGAAGTTAAATCAGCACTGTATTCGTTCGGTCCACATGCACACCGAACTGGAAGATACAGCTTCTAACAACAGCTGCAGTGACGCAATGACTTTTTTTAGTGAAGCGTCTTTCTATATAGTCTTTGAAATAACTACTGTGTGGTTCAAAACTGCTCTCTCTGCATCACAGGCAGCACGAACACAGATGTAAATGTTCCGGTAGGATTTTTGTCAAAGGTTTGACGTTGTCATTAATAAATAAGATCGCATAGGTGTTTGAATCGAGATCGCAATCTTTTTACAATTGATTGTGCAGCTCTGAGGGATGCTAACTGTTTGGATTTTTTGATATTCAGCTGTATCTGCACAACATCACATAAAAAGGGGTTGATTTCCTTAAAGGCCCACTGAAGTGTCTTAAAAATGCACAGCATTACTCAGTGTGTTGATGTAATTTCCACCGAAACAGGAAGACAAGTGTTTCATTCATATCACAGCTTGGCCAGAGCCGTTGAGCTTGGTAAAGCTTTATTTTCCTTCTAATCTCCTCCATATAGCTTTAAAATATAGCATTCTGTGCAGAATTCAAATGTGTTCGATATGTTTTGTGTTCTGCGCCGACTCACGCATATCATCTGCTCTGTGCTATCGTTTCTCTGGATCGGAGCAGACCATGTGCACGCTGCGGCAGTTCGCGTGACACTAACGTGAAACCAGACTTAATTTGCCTCAATGGGAAGCATATTTACACTGTCTTAATCTTTCCCTATCCCCTGTATAATGAAATGTGCCATTCACCATTTAGAAAATAGTAAATGTGTGAGCAAGAGACCGATTTTAGCCACAGCTTCAGCGTCTATTTATAATGTAGGGGGCTAGACATTTTAGATTCTAGAGAGCATTTGATTTGTCAGAAAATCTGATGAGAAGCTGAAGTGCAGGGTGATGTCATCAAAACCGTTGATCTATATTGGCAGAAGTGCGAGGAAACTGTAAGTTTTGAATGCCTATATCTTCTAAATGTGAATTTTGTCATTGTAGATAATCTTATAGATAATCTTAAGGCTGACATATCCATACTAAAGGCCAAAAAGTTTAAATTTTGATTTCATGGTGACTTTAAGCTGTTCTTTTAGATTTAAAATCATATGCTGTGGAATAAAAAAAAAAAGTCTTCATAAAGAAATTTCTGTCATCATTTACTCACCCTCATGTTGTTGCAAACCAGTAGACTTTCTTCTAGGCCACAAAAGAAAAATCATACTGATCATTTAGGGAGGTTTTCAAGCTTAAAAAGATGATAGAACAGCACCATAAAAGTGGTTTATTTGATTCATACACTATATTTGATATCTTTCGAAGCGTTAGGATAGCTTTCAACTCTCTGCAATGCAAGTAAATTTCTCGCATATGTGACCAAATTTCACAATAGGCGACTAAAAATGTCTAATTAGCCAATATATTGAGCGCCCTCTGTCGCTTTCCCTCACACACGCACTCACCGTGAGAGAAAGAGAGAGGCTTAAGCAATGTAAAGAAAATTGACGCGCTAGATATAAATACACGGCTCAATAATAAGGACTGCCCGATGGCCAAGAGTTGATGGAACTGTCATTACCCCGACCGGGGATTGTTTTTTGCACATGTTTTTAAGCCTGGCCAATTTAAACATTCAGGCGCAGCACACAAATACTGAATTGAGTTCTTTTACGTCATCTTGTGCTTGAACAGACAATTTCCATTGTTCTTGCATTCCATGTAAAAAGTCTGGAGAGTAAAATAAAGACTTTACTAGCCAATGGCGACTTGAGCTTCAATGTGTCCATACTCTGTAGAGGGTTGGCTTTGTGTGACAAACAGACTGAAATTTAAGTTGTTATTCTCTGAAAATCTTAAAACCCGCCTTAGCCCTCCTTGTTGCATTAATGAGAGAAGCAGTGATCTTTGATTTGTGAATGAATCATTTAAGTCAGATCTTCTTTTTAAAAAATTTTTTTTTATTAAATCGGATGGTATAGTTTACAAAACAGGTCTGAATGATGAATGTCTGAATGCCTGAATTTTGACTAATGCAAATTCAGCTTGCTGACTCATTGCTCCTGTCCCAGTGGTGATCAACCCACTGGAGGGGAAGATTGTCAGTGAAATAAAGACTCAAATGATCATGGAAATTATTATTATTCATATTTTTTCGCGTGAACTTTTCCTTTAAACAAATCACTACGTCCCCACAATAGGTTTGACAGTAGTGTGAAGGCCAGTGTGTGGGAGGCTGTGTGTTTAAATGAAGCAGTTAAAAAAGCGGGAGTACAGAGGTTGTTTTGCAGACTGCAGACTCACCTGGTGATTTCTCACACTGCTGTACTGATAAAAACACACACACTGACTGTACTGATAAACATGCTACTATTTTCTCTAAGCTAATGTGGCTTAAAAGCAGCTCTGATTGCTCCTGTGGATCCTCCTTCCCTATCCGAATAGGAAGGATCTCTCAGCTTTCCCATAACTTCTGAACATTTCAAAAGTTTAAGAAATAAATACGGTTATTCAAGGATGGATTAAATTGATCAAAAAGTGACAAAGACATTTATAATTTTATAATGTTACAAAAGATTCTATTTCAAATAAATGCTGTTCTTTTGAACTTTCTATTTATCAAAGAATCCTTAAAAAAAGACCATGATTTCCACAAAAATGTTCAGCAGCACTGTTTTCAACAATTATATTACGATATTTCAATCGTATCTTTGTTCAGTTGCATTTATTTGTGTGATTGTGTGAATTTATTTATCATTTTTAATGACTGAGTGTTTGCTTATCTTTAATAATGCTTGAAATGTATATTAGTTAGGCTAGTTGTTTTTGCCATGGTATTTTTAAACCATAAGTTCGTTGTGTAAGTGTTCTTTAGCCTGTTGATTTTTGTTTTTGTTCATGTTATTCAGCTACAATTAAATGTTTTGCGATAAGACTTAGAATAAATATGAATGATTTCTAAGTTTTTAGAATCGATAAGGAATCACAGTGATAAACAGAATTGTCTCTGACCACTGGAACCCCACAAACACCTATGAGCTGAGTCATAGTTAATGTCTACTTGTCTGATGTGACACTCTCTGGTGTAGCTGTCAGCTCAAGCCAACAAGTGCACTAGCTAAATAATGTTAGTTGTTTGTGTACTTTGTCATTTAGCACAGAAAATTTTGAAAAATTTGATTGTCAGTTTGTAAGGGGTCTGTTTTTGTTTGTCTTGTGAGCACGTTAGCACATTATGAAAATTGGTCATCTTGGTGTGTCATCTAGTGTGTCACACTAATAATATGACATTTTGTGGGTTGTTGTTGACTTGTCACTTCCTCACATTTGGATGATTACAGAAACATTGTAGCAAGATACCTCTTATGGCCTTGATTTGGGTCATCTAGATTAAAGGCATAGTTCGTCTAAAAATGAAAATTCTGTTAGAAATTTCTCACCAAACCTGTATGACTTACTTTTTTCTAGAGCTGCACGATTAATCGTAAAAAGATTGCAATCTCAATTCAAGCACCCACACGATCCTACTTTATTAATGACAACGATTCTCCTGCTTCTATTAAACCTTTGACAAAATCATACCGGAATGTTCAAATCTGTGTTCGTGTAACACATTAGTTATTTCTGTGTTACAAATATTCACATTATCACAGAAGTACTGAGATATAATTTTTAAGTTAGTATTTAAACACCGATGTCTACGATAGCGATCAAAATAGAGCAAACTACCTTTTAAAACAAACTTGGCACGTCAAGTAACGGTTGTATCAATTACATCTAATTCCACTAGGTGGCGACAACTGACTGTTAAAAAATGTATTTGTCATTGAATCGTTCATTCAGAAGATTTGTTCAAAAACACTGATTCATCCAGCAATGAAACAAGTATTTATTAATCAGTCATTGAATTCATTCCAAAACCATTTTTTAAATAATTCATTCAAACATTTTTTCAGCAATTTATATTTTGTCAGAACCTCTAGTAAATTACATGTTATTTTGTTTGGTTGTATATTCAGAATCGTGGGAGAATCGTGATCTCCATTTGAAACCAAAAAATCGTGATTCTCATTTTATCCAGAATCATACAGTTCTACTTTCTTCTGTGGAACTTAAAAAAGATATATTGGTAACCAAACCGTTTCGGCTCCCATTGACTTCCATTGTATGGATAAAAAAAGTTAATGGTGATTTACACAATACTAGGGGTATAACAATATATCATGTCACAATACATCGCAATACAAAAATGCAACAATATGTATTGTATATAGTTTGCCCAAAATGAAAATTACTGTGTGAGGAAAAAAGTTTACAGAGTTTTAGTGTCAGTACTACATCAAACTACTATATATACTAGGGATGCACCAATACCAGTATCGGTATCGGGCCCGATACCAAGCTCATGTACTTGTACTCGTACTCATAAAAATACTCCCGATACCAAAGACTGAAACCTCACGTGACGTAACTGACAGAATTTTCCGGGCACAGAGACACTGACGGCAGCAGCAGAAACAATGTCAGCCTCAGGGATGTTGAAATACTTTAAAATGAATGATGACAACCCACACATTGCGAACTGCATGCAAATCGGGCTGAATGACACAGACCAGAAGCACTCTCTCTCTGCCGCGTGCGCGATCCCAGTTCTCAGACAGTGTGCGATCAGTTCTCCTTGCGCCTGAATGGTCAAATGCACAAATAGTTGTCAAAATGTCCATCGTGTGGAGTATCTCACGTAAATACAGTCAGTTATAGAGACAGAGCGACACGCGTCATAATCTGAAAACCACGCCCACCGGGAGGGAAAACAATCCAACCGTCTCCATTGACTTTGTATTGCGTGAGGCTGCCTCCTTGTCATTTCTGACTTATTACAAAAAAACAGAACAATGTCTAAAAGCTGCTGTGTGACAAGGTGTACAGAAAACAAGCTAAAAAAAGTTTTTATAAGTTGTCGACCCAAAAAACGAGCGTTTAAGGACTAAAAAGTGGATATAGGCGATTGAGACAGAGCGCGACATGTCATATTACTATGAGAACTACGCCCACTGGAGGGGAACGTAATCAGCGACAGGAAATATATAAAACTGACAAAAATCTGATGTCTCCTTAAAGGCTGACTTTTACAATTCCGGTAGCTTTTAAAAACTTAGGTTAGTTTTCTGTACACCTTGTCACACAGCAGCTTTAAGGCATTGTTCTGTTTTAAGTCAGAAATGACAAGGAGGCAGCCTCACGCAATACAAAGTCAATGGAGACGGTTGGATTGTCCCAACCCCCCCCGTGTGGTTGTGGCCTTTTTTAATTGGAGTAATAATAAAGAAGCTGTCCTACATTCATTACTCTAACTATGTTGTACTTGGAAAACTGCCACATCACCCAAAAATAAATTAATTAATTAAATAATAAATGTATAGGCATCGGTATCGGCGAGTACCAGAAAAAAAGTATCGGTGCTCGTACTCGTTCCTTAAAAAATGGTATCGGTGCATCCCTAATATATACTGTTGAATATAATGTATAATAATGCAATGGGGGAATATTTGTGGGCACTGATAATGCCAAATGTCTTATGTTACCAGTAAAAAGTGGCCTACATTATTTTAAATATATCTAGTCAGTGACAGAGTGCAAACATATTCGTCTAAAATAAATCTGTGTTTCAGCTTCAGAATCATGAATATTTTTATTCTGGTGTTACCACTGACACCAACGAGGGACAATCGATCAAGAAAACGATAATCGCAGTGACTTTAAAAAATGTATTTCTTTTTTTCTGATTGGTTATTGCAGCATTTTGGGCGGCACCTGAGGTCTGATTGGTTAGGACAGCATGCTGTCCAGACCAGCGAAATAGCGTGCAGGGAAGCCTGGAATCACTTTGATCATGAAAATACAGTTAAGTGACAGATGTGCATCGCCAATCTGCATAACATTATAATGAGAACGCTATTGTAATAGAATGTTGTAAATTCTTTAAAGGGACAGTTCACCCAAAAATTACTTGATTAGTCATCAAAATAATCGGCCGATTTTCTTTAATACTGAAACAATCGTTAGTGACAATTCTAGATGATATTATTAATAATCCAGCAGTATTATTTTTTCTCATCATTATTTTTTTAACAGTAGGCCTATTAAAATTGTTTCTTGTCATGGCTTCGAAAACGCAAAAGAATGTGGCTGTAATTACTTGATAAAGTAGATGTAAATACAGTTAAGTGCAAGATGTGCAGCACCAATAATGACAACACTATAGAATGTTGTAAATTCTTTGTGCTTTAGTTGCTTGTGTTTCAGCGCGTTATTACGGGAAGAGTCCATCCACAACAGGAGTAACAGTTTCTGGCTAGCAGGTAACTTATTTCAAGTTCACTTGCATTTGCATTCTTTTGTGCAGGTACAAGTTATAAGGTTAGGTTTCTGTTGTGTATACCCAAAGTCCCTTTCAAGGAAAGTCTGTTTGCTTGGTGGCCATATTTGCAACGCAGATATTTCGGGCATCCAAGACCAAGCCCTATCTATTTGAATGGAGGAATCCTGAAATCTTAAAAACTGCTTGGGGAACTCAATATTAAATGACAAATTTCAAATCAGCAACAAAATCTGACATGAACTTTTCCATAAATGTTGTTTCTTATGCTCAAATAGAGTTTAAAAAGCTTATTTTTCAGGCTAGACGAGCCAATGAGCATGTGCAGTCCTAAGCGCAAATCTCAGTTTTCAATGGGAACTAGAGCTTCTAACGGGAGCTGCAGTGACTTTACCAATCAGCGATTGGCTCTTTTACCTAGAAGGCGGGACGTATTCCGCCATATTGCACGTTGCAGTTTCTCCCATTCATAACTAATAGGAGTGAACAGTCTTTCTATGCCTGTAGTCTATGGTATACCTGATTAATCTCATGTGTCATATAGACTGGGCTTCAGTTTTCTGATGTTCATTAACTCGTCAGCTTCACTTTATGCAGTAATTCCTTTTAGATGTTTCTTTTTTGAAAATTGATACATTGATGCATTATTATTTTTTGAGTAATATTTTTTTCATATTTTAATAGACATATTTTTGTCATATTTTTATTTTTCAACATTAATTTTTATTATCAACATGACGGACATGCCCCGTCCCCCACACATGCCCTGCCCCTGAGTATTTGAATACTCGTTTTTGAGATCTATCGGTACACAAAATGAAAAATGACCAAAATGCCCATTCCTACTGAAAACCATGAGACACTTGATGTTCCAGAATTCTTTGATGAAAATAAAGTTCAAAAGCACAACATTTTTTTTTAAATACAGGTTGTGTTTTTTGGAACAGTGTCTTTACTGTCACTTTTGATCAATTGAATGCATCTGTCTATTTTCCTGTCTGTCTTTAATTATATTTTAAATTATATTTGACAAACCCACAAACTGATGTTTGAGATCTGGAGCACAGCACTCACATGCAAAGCATTATTTAATTCAATGCATGAATTGAATTAAATGGATTTCAGTGGAAAAATTTAATCATAAAAATATGTCAGGACCGCTTTTTAATGAATAGTACGTTAAGCAGACCAGAGCCAGGAACTGCTACATGAGGCCTCTGCTTTATCAACGTGATCTCATGAGAATGTGTGTATTTTTACGTAAAGTGTGGTTCACATTTAGGGTATACTCACACTAGGCGCTCTGAACCATGCCTGAATGCGTTTGACCCCCAAAAGAAAGCCCAGTTCGTTGTGATCGCTCCAAACCGTGCCCGGGAGCGGTTCGTTTAGCCGGCCCTGGCCGGAGGTGGGCCAGAGCGTGGTTCACATGCAGCGTTAGCGCTAACTGTGCCTGAGCACGGAATAGCTGCTACTTTTGTGTGTACTACTGTCATCATTACGACAGCAAACATCTTTATTACTACTCTGATAGTACACTTATCAATTCATGTAAGTAATTTGAGTGTATTTGGGTTTATAACGGGTCTGCTTCTCACCTTTGATGAACAGGAATTGTAGTTTGTGAGTAAAGCTGCAAATTCCTCCATTAACGTCAGCTGCCTCTGTGATCCTCTGATACGTGCAAGTCAAAATCGATGCGCTGCATAAATGATAATATATATTAAGAAAAAAGTGCATTTCTTCCTGTTTTCTTCCATTCAAAAAGTTGCATTGTATATGACGTAAGCCCGGAACGTTAGTTGCATTCTGAGTGCAGGCCAGTGGGGGAGTGGGGAGGGGGGACAATTGCGCTCGGGCTCGGTTCAAGGCACCCGTGCCTAGTGTATACCCTTACTTATGTTTATACACAGGAAAATGTACAATATTGACTTATTGACAGCAATAAAACGTAAAATCCAAGCGTGCATGTGTATGAACTCCCATGTATTAATATTAAAATCGTAGCATTGCTTTTGTCACATCAGTACATGTTTTTAGTCGCATTTATTAAATGCAGTTTATTAAATAGCATTAATAAAATAACATTTCTGTTTGTGACTTGTGCTGCAAACTCGTTTCGGAGGATTACATAATGTTAAACAAGACTACACTTTAAAACCTTAAAATGAATAACGTTTCTGTAATTGTTTAACCATTTTGTAATATTTAGTTTGTTTGCTGTGAAACACAAATGTGTTTTCTCCTATGCAGCGACTGATAATACATAAGATACACCAAAACACAACATAAATTCACAAATCACAGCAATTTTTATTTGTTTTAGTTCGCTGTACTCCAAATTATTAGAATCTATATGTTCGCAAGGAACAGATCCAAATTCAGCCTTTTATCCGGCGATCTTCATTTTCATTCTCAGCAGCGACCGTCACTCTCATTATGATTCAAATTTGAAAGTTGTGCCCTCGAGATGCATTATGACATGGTTTACGGCACTGATATCGAACGCTCATTGGCTCTCACCTGCTTCGTCACCGATTGTGACATGCCGTGTTTCAAGGGATTGACATTTGAAATGAGCACACGCCTTCACGGACAGAAGCTGGATTTATATTTTCATGGATTAATAACTCCTATTACCTCCAGAGGGGGGTGCGACTACTTTTGGTACCACTTTTGACATTTTCGCAATAAATAAATTATTGTGAGTACGCTTGTTTGTCTGTTATTCTTTGATTTATAACAGTGCGTAGTTTTAAGAAATGGTTACGGTAGGTTTAGCGGCTCAAAATATCGTTTTAATGCTATATTGTTACTAAATTTGTCATTTTGCTACACCTTCATTATGTTTTATTCTTTTAATATTCTGTATAAAATGGGAATGTTTAGATCCGGGGTGGAATTTAGGGATCTTATCTTACATGTATCTATAAAATAATAAAAGGGAAATTATACATATATCTTTATGACATGAAAGATTTGTAAATATTTTACTTTTTTTTTTTGCTGTAAAAACGTAATAATGCTACATTTAAATGCTGCCAATACGTCCATATTGTACGTTTCAGCACCTATCCAAACGTACAAAAAATTTACGTTTTGTGTCTTTGAAAGTTGTGTTAATACCTACATATTAACAATGAGACCAGGCTGGCTTTATTTAAATTGAGAAAGAGGCCCATACACCTCACCATGATCTTCCCATCGTTTTCCTTATAGAAATCCATTGATTCAAACTAACACATTAGGCAGATGCTGTAAACAAGAACTTCTTAAAGGGGTTACGATTCATCCCAGCTATAGCTTATCCACCGCTGTGCTGACTTATCCAGTTCTTTAATAAAGCACAGCGACAGGCCAATTCATCGCAGTGTCTCAGGAGGCTACACCTCATCATAAGAAATGGAGCACATGGCGTACCTCATTTACTTGCCCGTCTATTGTAGGTTACACACGCCCGGCTCATCTAATAATATACCTCTTGGTTGTTTTTCAGCCCTCATTTAAATGAAGTCACTCTTTTCTGATTTGCCTTGCTACTGAAAACACAGCTCTGCACTGGTTAGAGTAGCAGTTTTACAGAAGTGGTAAGTTACGTACGTTTTGAGTAAATGTGTTTTTGAAGGAGAGTTGTGTGACTCTTCACAAGAGGGGGAGGGTATGTAGGCTGTGCGTCTATGTTTGTCTGATGTTTGTTGAGTGGCGCCCACACACATCTCTTGCTCGCATACCGCCTCTTTCGTTAACTTCTGTGGCTTTTATGTGGTTCGTGTTCTTCTGAGGTATCCTGTTTACTTTGCTAACTGCTGGATGAACATCTATTGACTGAATCATAACTCACACCTTGTCTGCTTTACGTTGTGCTCTGAAAATTATACCACACCATTTCTATGTTTCTACTCTAGAAGGAAAAATTACATTTCCATTGCGTAACAACATGTAATCTGTGGTGTGTTTGTATGAGTAGATTTTGAAGTTAAACAATGCTTTACTTAGAATCGTTTTTTTTTTTTTTTTTTTCACCCAAAAAGACTATCAAAAGTTTGTATTTCTATTACGCTAATCGTTTATTAGTTTTTAAGTGAGAGGAATAAAAGGAGATCTGTCATGTTGAGCAGTATGCACAGCATCTGCTGAGCATATTCATATGTTTGACATCTGATTTATTATCTGCTTATAGATATATCTGACATTCAATTACAATCAAAAGTCTAAGAAGGTATTTTTAATCAGTTGGAATTTGTGTCTGTTCTACAACAAACATGATATTTTTTAATTCTACGTAAGACAGTCAGTTGATTCAAAATTTTAAAATTAAATTTTATAACATTAATCGCATGATATGCTGATAATTAATCTAATCAGTAACAAATAATTGCAATATCAGTGTTTGCAGAGAAAACGAATTAATTGTGAATTAACTGACCTTACAAAGAGTAACTTTTGGAATCAATATGTTTGTTATATTAATGTATAATTGACCACATGAATTCATTTTGCAGTAAAGATTGTGTCAGTATGTCCAAGGTAGACATGTGTTTACACAGGACGTGTTCTTGCTTCCGGTCTACACTATTTTTAAAAAAAAATTTTTTTTTATATATGTTATTCTATGTACATGTGACTGACACTTCTTTTTTTTTTTTCCCCCAGCATCAGAATCTCTGTTTTTATATACACTGCATTAAGTTAGAAGTAGTTCAATTTTTAAAAACGTGCTTTTAGATACCTGTTTTCTGTTGCATTATGTTACTGGACGTCCACTGTTTTTTCTAATGCTAAAACAAAAATATGCTTTAAGCTTGAATTGCTGTGATGGTAGGACCATTTCTGATTAGGGAATATATATATATATATATATATACACACTACTGTTCAAAATTTTGAAGCAAGATTGTTTTTTTTTTTGTTTTTTTTAAAGAAATGTATACTTTTATTCAGGGATGACACATTAAATGATCAAAAGAGAAATTAAAGATATTTATAATGTTACAAAAGGTTTCTATTTATTAGAATTAGAATTACTATTTAGAATAAGCAGAACAACCAGTTCAACATTAATGATAATAAGAAATGTTTTATTGCAAATCAGCATATTGGAATGGTTTCTGAAGGATCATGTAAAAGTGACTTAAAAATATATTAAAATAGAAAACGGTTAAATCAGTTATGTTAAATTGTCAAGATATTTCCCAATGTTGCTTTTTCCCCCTGTATATTGAATCAAATAAATGCAGCCTTGGTGAGCATAAGCGACCAATTTCAAAAACATTTAAAACATTTTATCAGTCTCAGAATATTGAAAATTTGTACATTTGCGTGTGTATATTTATATTTAATCATACAAAAATAGTGCTTAAAGACTCACGATCGAAATGTCTGCCGTAGTAACTGTTCTCTATTCTATTCTTGCAAGCTGGTTAAAAAATGTTATTTGCTTTCTGAAGCTGGGTGGGTAACAATGCAAGTCTCTATTGCGGCAGTAAGTGTGGAACAATCGCACACAGGAGGGATGTTGTGAAAGTGCTGACCTGATATCACACCCCCAGACAATTGCAGTTGCTCAACCCCCCTACTCTCTTTTAGTCTTTCTTTCATTGTGCTGTGGAGCAATGTTTAAGCCTTTTGGCATAGCCTGCCCTGATGATTTTCCACACAGGCACGTGCCACGAGGTCAGTGGCTTTATAGTGGGCTTTGATGAAGTTACAGTTCAGCTGCTCAGTAAGTCACTGAGCTCATGGCGCCTTCCCCCGGAAGTCTGGCCAGTGAATCGGCCCCCCTTCCCTGCATTCCTCATGTGCCCTCAGTATGCATACATACCTCACTCTGTCCCCCAGTCTAGCCTCAGCCCTAGCCCAGCAACTTCAGCTGACCATCACAGACCATCATCTGAACTTACAAATGAGACTTTTCCAGCACATTTAAAGTTGACATGAAATGAAAATTCACCTTGTCTATTTTCTAAATGCATGTTGATCATAAACGAGCCAGCCATTATTTTTGGCTGTATATACACAGGGCTTGACATTAACTTTTTTGCTCACCAGCCACTGTGGCTACTAGTGGTTTTCCAAAGTTACTAGCCAAAATAAAAAAACTGCCATATAGATATTTTTAATATTATCTCATAATTTGGCAGCAGGTATATAGGCTGCTGTCACTTTAAGACTTGACACACAGACCCATTATACTGTTATACATGCTTTTTCTTTCTCAACTGTTTATGTTATTTTGACGTCACATTCCTCATGCCCTGCCTACAACCACTGACTGACAGTCCTGCATTACCATAGTTTCCGCCCTCAACCAGTTGAACGCTATCCGTCATTTTTTCTGTGCTCAAGCAGCTGTGGTGTTCAAGCAGCATTCAAGAAAGAAATGTGTTCTTAATAAAGCTACTAAAGTTAATTCAATCAAGAGCAGTGAGTGACTTTCTGTTTTTCTTTTGTTTGATTCATATTAACAGCATATATACCCATAGGTACTGTATATTACGCTGCTTTCACTTAAATACACAGATCTAAATGCGATTTCTTTACTTGCTGTATACGTTCACAGACATATCCGACTGTTTATGTGAACTTTGTTCACTGAGTTTTTGAAATAACCTTGTGTTTATTTGACCGTTTAATCGCAATAACACATGAAAGACAACACTCTAGTTTAACAGTTTAACACTCAAGGGATGCCCTGTTTGACATCCAGCTCTCTTAGCACATACGTTGGGTATGTGCGTACTCAAAAAAACCACAGATCAGAAGTTTAGACTGATATGGCTATGCAGATGAGAAACTTTTACGATGGTGAATTGCAATGTCACGTCAGCGTGCCAGCGATAGAGATGATCATCAAAACCAAACAGATATCATGTTTTAGTTTTTAGTAGAGATTTTGGCTATTTGGCTCCGCCCTCTGGGGTGGGGAGCAGCAGCTCATTTGCATTTAAAGGGAGACACAAAAACAGCTAGTTTTTCTCTCACTTAAAAATTGGAATTTTCAACATGGTATAATAAATTATTTGTAGGGCATTTTGAGCTAAAACTTCAAAGACACTCTGAGGACACCTTAGACTCATTAAATCTTGTAAAAAGGGGCATAATAGATGCCCTTTAAGCCTAATAAGCAGCAAAAAAGTAAAATTACGCACAATATGCACAATCCATGTAACCAACAATATTCATCTGGAGCAAATGAAACAAGTGAGTGAGGGGAGGTGTCAACTCTGTGTCGGAGAGGTGAGAGAGCGAGAAAGCTCAGCTGGTATTGCGTATTTATTCAGCGGCAAACAAGTATTGGAATCGTTTCAGATATTTCGGTGTCGATCTGTATTGAAAAATCGATATTTAACACTACATTGCACTATTCATTATTATTACAAATGTTCATTATTCAAGATGCCTTTTTTTAAAGACTACAATTAAAAAAATGTATATATTATACATGAAATTCAACCTGCCAAAGTGGCTAGTAGGAGTGACTGCGTTACACGCTACTGCTGAAATGTTAACATCATTTTAAATATCATAACTCTTTATTCTGCTGAAACCCCAGACTTCTCTCTTGAGACATATGGCAGACTCTAATCATTTCATCCACATAAACCCTGCCCCTTTTTTATAATCGACTACAAGCTCACATGTTAGCTGTTAGCTATTTACTGTTGGAGTTTAGACAAACTGTGATGGTAATCCAATGCCATGGCTTTCGGAAATTCATTCACGTTGTCAGAGTAGACAGGAACTGAGGATTTTAGAAATCCAGGCTCAGTGATTCTAATAATCCAATTTTCTGTGACCAGCCAAAGGCCTTTGTAGAGCAACAAATGAGGACTTTTCATAATATTTTGTATAATCATTTAATATAATAGGTATTTGTGTAATCAGTTCTGCTGCTTATTTAAAGCACACATCATCCAGTTCAAAATGTCATCCATATTCAACTGATCTGTATCACTGTACTGCAGGAGATCTTCCCAGTCTGCTGAATCTTGGGGTCCAGTCCACTTGGGCAGCCCAGTTGTCAGCGAGTGAGACAGGTTCAGTTTAGACCGCGCAGCTGTTGCAAGGCTGTCCCATAGAAATAAGGGAGATGTAGAGCTCCTCGACAGGTGACAGACGTGTGTCTCAAAGCCTGCTTCACGACCCGGAGAACATGTGGCCCTCTAGAACCACTTGGCCTCTGAGGACACATGTCAAGTGGGTCTGATAAACGTTTGGCATAACCATCCAAAGCATTTGATATTTTTGTTTTTGCAGGACTTGACCCCAGATTGCACTCTTATATCTCTGGTTGCGGTAACCTCTAATCTTCAGCAACCAAAACATTCTTTCAGGATTAGGATCTAATTCCTTTGTCAGAATAGAGTGATGTTTTTTAAGAAGGAGGAGCGTTTTGATTTAGGGTGATCTGTATTAGTCGCCCCGGGTGTAAAAATGGTGTCTGGTTAAGAATTGTACTGCTCTCTCCTCTCTTTCTCAAGAAGGAGGGCTCATGAGGACAGTTGGTGCGTAGTGCCATTAGTTCTTATTTATTAGCAGCAGTCTGGTGCTTTAATAGCATTTCTGTTCTCTGTGTTGGGAGGCCGCTGGCCTAAAACGGTAATGGTGCTGTATTTCTGTCAGGCTGCCAAGCAAAGATCTCATTCTGTTAGTCTTTCTGGAACAACACACAAGCCTCTCTTTAACTTCCAAAATACTGTAGTATTACATTGCCAGAAAGCTGTGTGAAGGTTTTTTTTTTTTTTATCAGAAAATTCCTCTTTTGTCCTTAGAAAGCCACGGTGGCAGTCGAATTCTGACCGTGTGGGTGGTTAACGTCAAGCAACCATAAAAGAAGGCTGTTTGATTAGACGGGGGTCGAGAAGGTCGCGGCTCTCTGCCCTCTTGTGCTGCTGCTGATAGTCGTTTTTGACACGGCTGGCTCGTTCCACATTCCAAGCATTTAATGACTGCAGTATGCTAACACATGACTTCATCCAACTCTGTGTCATGTACTTCCTGGAATCTGAAGCGGTCCGGTAATTAGTGCTGCTGGCCAAGGCGAGTATCACTATTAGTGTTGCTCATACTTAAGAGGTAAGAATTTGAACAAACTCTTAATCCTAACTATTAGATTTTGGCGCGTAACTCCCACACTGTTTGTGCTGCAGACGTAAATGAACGTGCATTGTACGTTTCCACCGTAGACCATAACATGTGTCCAAATATCCAAAAGATTACATTCAAGAGATAGTTTACCCAAATCTTCTTAGTTCTTATACATTTACTTTTATCTGCAGAACACAAACAGAGAAAATTTGGTGAATATCTGGTTGGGTGAATTCAATAAAATTAATTCTCCAAGTGCTTTGATTGGTTTTGGTAAAAAACACTGCAATATTTAAGAAATTTTACATTACAGTAGGGGTACCAACCATTGCTCTCCTGTGCACATTCGCAAAGTAACATGTTAATGCGAGATACAGAAATGTGACACCATTCATAACAGAGAAGAAAGTACATCATTGTTTTTAATAGGGCTCAATACTACTTTTTCATGACCAATACCGCAATCTTGAATATCTGCCGATAACGATGCCTGTCTAAAAACCAGTACCGTTTCAACATCTGTTTAAAATAACTATGAAATATTGGACACTATCTTGGGCCAAGACGTGGAAATTCATTCGGCTTGATTCTAACAGTGCATGGGTACCCGATATTGTGGTGCATTAAGAGATTGAATGAGTGCACTTGATAATGTCGGACATAGAGACAGAGCCAGTAATAAACCACCTATCAGCCAATGAGAACACCTTAGCAAACTCATAGCAACACATTAAAGACAGACAATAGTAGCAACCACATAGCAATGCTCTGGCAACCAGCCACAACACCTTATCGTTGTGTTGACGAGTCAAGTCACATTAAAAAGTCAACTTTCTATTTGTGAATGTTTCTCATTATTGGTTAACTTGTGAGGAGTATCTTGAATCTAAGTTGAAAAAGCCTCTGTGGCTTTTCTGCTATTCTGAAGACATCACATGGAAATTAATAGATGTATTAGATCACTCAAGCATAGGATATTTTTACTGCATTAGTGGAGTCACCAACTTACATGTGATGAATGAGGTCAAATTGTTAATTTTAACCATGGTCCATGACTGATTGGTTTTCTTGGCTAGCCAAGCAACGGCAACTGAAGTGTATTCCACTTTATCTTGTTGTGCCACTAAAAAGAGAATACCATAGTCCCTGCATTTAGGGACTGAAGCCAACTGAAACAAAAAGTCTGTTTTTCTCTTCGCAACAACAAAATCAGAGGCCACAGTGGCAGCCTAGCAACATTAGTGACTAAACTCTGGAGCTGGAGCTCACAGGGAGGCTGAGAATGTTTGTGCTTGATGAGTATTGTTGTGCTTCTGCTCATTTTGGTGTGATTTTTAAACAAAGCCAACTACGCTGGTGACAAGGAAGTGTGTTACACAACTGTAAACCAGTTCCTCAAATTGTGGTAATATATAGGCCATGACGTAGAGTGGTCAGCCGTCAATTAGAAGTCAGTTGCGTGAAAAGAGCTCTTTGAGTGTGTTGAGTGAGGCAGTTGCTGGTCGTGTCTCTTTTAGGCCCCCCCGGAGAGTTCAAACAAAGTGTTTAGACCACACTGTTCTTTTGCCGCACGATTGAAGCCCTGAAACTATTGGTCAGCTCTCTCAGTCTCTCTGTCCTTTTAAACTCTGCAGGGATGCTCCTCATGTTGGCAAGGTCATCAACAGACTCCATTGAACTAGTTCAGGTTTATGAAGCTCCTCTTCAAAAACACAGGTTCACAGGTGTCCTCACTACACAGACATCTATGATGGTTTGGACTTGCCCAATGTTGTTTATGTGGTTTTGTGTGACTTTAATGTGAGTTTTTACTTTATAACAGGGCACCTGTAGATTCCTTCACCCACAGATGGAGGTTTTGATGCCAGACCAGCTGCTCTGAGGAGTTTCCAGGGGTTTCAGATGATTTGCTCAGACCACTGCTGGGAATGATCAACGACCCTGCTAGAATCCTTGATTACTTGCGGAAATAGAGTCATGTGTCTTCTTATTCATTCTGTTGGTTCAACTTTCAGCCTCCAGCTGCAGTTCATGTGATGAAAAAATGCATGGAAATGCATTTGCTCATCTGAAACACATGATGTCAACAGGAAGTTTACTGTGTCCCACAGCTGATTAGATGCAAGCAGTGATAATTAAATTCCTGAATTTGAATTGATGTACCAAACAGGATGCAGATTTGAAATTCAAATTTGAACCAGTTCATTATCTGAAACACATGATGTCAACAGGAAGTTTACTGTTCCTCAGGTTACCCAATTGATAAGTTACAGAATATGTGAGCAATTAGAATTAAATTACTGAATTCAAGTTAAATTTCAATTGAGGTAGCTAATGCAGATTCGAAATTTTGAAATGCAAGGAAGTAGAAATATAGTTAATCGAAATTCAAAAAAATTCATACGGCTGTTATTTCTATCCAGCAAAGCAGCATTTGTTGGCCAAAGTTGAATGTTGGCTCCACAAAGTCTTTAAAAAATGATAGCTGTGTCTAAAATTGTGTACTTCGGTAGGTACTACATTTGTTGAAGAACTTTGCGACTGTTAAATGTATGTTCTGTATGTTCCATAATTGTATTTATATATATATATATATATATATACATGTAGTATAAATGCAAATATGACATCTGTTTTGTCTCTTCCCCCGCCATATCCTGTGGCCTCATGGTACAGTGAAGTGTCCATCAGATGTCCACTTTGGAGTCTTAGAGGAATTAGTTGGTCATTTTCAGATTTTTTTTCTGCATAATATATATACTAGGGAAGTAGGCATGCTCAGATGCAGGGCATGTGTTGATTGAATTTCTTTGAATTTCAGTTTTGTTAATTCCTCTTCGGGTCATCTCATCTCAATTCAAATTCAAATTCAACTTCCTGTGGGGTGTGGCCAATTCAAGTTACAACTGAATTTAAAGGGAGCCCGATCTGGTTCGTTTAACCTTCACTTTATGATACACTACATCATTATTGAGAACATTTGCCAGAAACATTACAATCCCCTGTATTCTTTCAACAATTACTCCCTATACACTCCTTGTTCTTGTTCATATTGTTATTATTGAATGAACCTTTTGGCTGTTGCATGAGCTCATGGGAAAAATAGGCGTTTCCCCAGGAAATGGAGGCTCTTTTGTGTGCTAGTCAGTCTGTACTGCAGGGAAATGCAGGCCCTGTACTCACAGTGTGGACACCACGCAGTCCATCTGCTTCATCTTAACTTTCTCATCACAGCTATTTGCCCATGATTACTGACAGCTGCCAAAGGCCAAGCTCGTGTGGAGGTCAGCTGTGCAAAGACCTATGAATGTTGAGAGGTCGTCATGGTAAAAGTTGAATAAGGAGATTGTTGGTTACAGGTTCCTCAGCATGATTGATATGCTTGACTGGTTTACAGGAGAGCGCTACAAACATGGCCTAAGGGTCAATGGCTTCAGGTAATCATTCAAAAATTTTGCGTAACTGCAATTTGTCACATGTCCCTGACCTCCTTTACTGTCCTATTTTTCATCATGATTATCTACAAGACGAGGATTCTTCTTGTAGCAGATGGTCTCAGACTGTAAGCTGGCACTGTTTGCAGTGGTCAGCTACTGTGATGAATTCATTCCTGGATGAATATGTCTGTTCTTCTCTCATTGTTTTTACGGTGTGGTTGTAGTAGAGATGAGGCGTATACGGAAATCCACAAAATAAGGGTATTTATTACACGAAGGAGAATAAACAATAACCAAACATACTTAACTTAACATTAAGAACAGACTAGAAGTGAAGGGAGTGAGTCCATTATAAAGGATGTGAGGATGATCAGGTCCAGGTGCAGGTGATGAGTGCTGATGGGGAGATGACGAGGAAGTGAGTGCAGGTGTGGAAACAGGAGGATCATGGGAAATGGAGTCCGGGAACAGAGGGAACTGTGACAGTTGTGTCCTGGAGCCCATAAAAATGAAAACTAGTTGGCATTTTTAATTTAATTTTAACCTTCCCAGCAGTAGCTCCGTCTCATGGGAGCATGTACCCTAAATGTAATGAGCTGTATTGAATGGTAAACTAGATTAAAATCCTGCATTGATGTGTAATTCAGCAGAAAAGTCGATGCAGTGGAGGAATATTTGTTGGTTACTGACCATTATATGAAAATTATCATCTTATTGTTATCGAGAATTTCAATGCTGGTGCTTTTCTATAAGTTTGTCTTGAGTGATTGTATACAGCTGAGACAAAAAATCTAAAATTTATGTAAAAATTTGAGTCATTTTCACCCATTCACAATATTCTAAGTCTTCAGAGACCATACGTTATATTTATGTAGTATATATATTTGTATAGGGGCACTTTGGATGGATGAATTTAAAAGAAAGTGGGTGCTTCTGTTTAAGGCCTGGCGTGATGCCCTCGAGGTGGATGTGATTTGGCTGCACAACGAAAGCCTGGCTTTAATTAAAGCAGCAGCACTCAGAGCAGGATCTCCTTGAATCTAACTCTAAGCCATACACCTCTCTCATCTAAATACATACCCCCTTACTCTACATACTCATATATACATATACACACACAGTGAGAAACAGAGGTATAGGTGTGATGGATTTGCTTCATTCCTGCCACAACTCGGAGCCCCTTTAGCCATGTCAGTGTTACAAAATATTTCCATCTCAAATAAATGCTATGCACAATGTAAGTCCGTACTATCACTTTTGATCAATTTAATGTGTCTTTGCTTAATAAAAGTATTAATAAAGTATTATTTACCCAATAATTACCCTCATGTTGTTCCAAGCCCGTAAGACCTTCGTTCATCTTCGTTCACACAAATTAACATGTTTTTAATGAAATCTGAGTTTTTTTTTTGTTTTTTTTTAGTAGTAACGACATCGTTAAAATAGTCAACGTGACTACAGTGGTTCAACCTTAATGTTATGAAGCGATGAGAATACTTTTTGTGCGCAAAAACAAAACAAAAATAAGGACTTTATTCAACAATTTCTTTTACATTGTATAGACAGTGCAGGTTTCCATGTTCTGTGTCAGAACACTGATTTTAGGAACGATTTCATAGTGACATGAGATCTCACAGAGACTCATGAGATCAAACGTGACTTGAGAAGAAAAACAAATGGAGGACAATCAACATTGTCAGCAGACTCTTCTGCCACACGTTATGCTTTGCAGTGAAAAACAAAATAGAAAAAAAAAGAATATGGGTGATGATATTTCTTAATACTCCACTTTCGAGGCATGTCTGTGGCTGCCAAGTTTTAGCTAAAGAAGCACGCAACATCCGGTAGGTGATGCTTGCTCACTCTCATTGGCTATTGCGGGTATTATGTCAGAGGCAGCCTGATCAAGAGTCGTAAATATCAAACATGTTTGATATTTACAATTTGAGAATGGGCTCCGTCTCGATCAGGAGCAGTTAAATAATCGTAATGACACCACACAATACAGGATTTTTTTGGACAAGCCCAGAAGCAAATCAGGCTTAAAATCTTCAAGCGTGTGGCCAGCCTAAGACCACAATCATCCCAGTCTGACTGCTGTTCATCGCATTGACTGTGGTTCACATCTTTTTTCCTAAACAAGGGCTTACTGTTCAAAGGTATGAATTCACGGGGTGGATAGAGGATGGATGAATGGATGGAGGGATATGTGGGTGTTGAAAAGCAGGAAGAAAGAGAAGTGACTGAAGTAAAAAGGAGGTTCCTTGTGTGCAGTGGGAGGTTGGGCGGAACGGGAATATATCTTTTGTGAAATCATCACCACCCAGAGGACTGTACTTTGCTGGCTGCTAGCCCTGTAGGTGGAGTTTCCTTCCTTTAGGCCAAACGTTGGAGGTGCCCTGTTGGTTTCGACTCACTGGGGTGGGCCTTTTCCTCTGCTCTCCCAGAATGCTTTACGTCAGGTGGCTCGGATCACCCTTTATGGCAGCCGAGTTATATGACACAGTTGGAAACTTTGGCTAGCACTCTTTAATTGGTATACCTTGGCACAGAGAACACTTATAGAGCATTCAGGGAGTTTGGAGGCCCCCTAAAAAAAAAAGAAAAAAAAAAAAGGCTGAACTATATGACTGAAGTGTTTATAGCAGGCATCGTCTACACTGGTACAGTCACAGAGCGGCACTTCTTCACACATGACAACAACAGCTCTGCTGAATAGTGTGGGCTAGTTAGTAGCTTTGTTGAAAGGAAGAGCTGTGATTAGCATTTAGGATGGTTGTTTCTAAGAACAAACACTCTCTGTGGGAGAGTGTGTGTGTGTGTGTTTGTATTTGTGTGAGGGCCAAAGCAGATGGACCCCCCACTGTTTGAGGTAGCCATTAGTTCTAGTCATTCATGCATCTGTTGAAGGTCAACTGGGACGTGCTGTCATGCAGAGCAAAGGTAGGACAGGTGGGCATTGGGTTGGCGATGCGTACAGGTGGGCATTACTGAACAGCTACCCGCAGCTACTGTTTGACTTTGAACAAAGCTTGCATTTCAACCACAGACCCTCTATGCCTTCCCTCCCCAACCAAAGCAGACTATATGTGGGCTACTATTTGGCTTGTCACTAGAAGTTGACTAAATCTGACAAAACCTCCTTTTTTTGGACTTTTTTATGTTTATGAACTTTTTAGCACTTTTTTTTTAGGTTCATGGTATCATTTAAATAGCTTCACTACCATTTAAAAGTTTAAAATTCAGCAAGGATCCATTAAATTGATCAAGAGTAAAGAAAAGACTTGTGGGGGAAAAGCAGCACAACATTGATAATTCTTCAGCTCCTAATCATCATATTAGAATGATTTCTGAAGGATCATGCGACACTAAAGGCTGGTGTAATGGCTGCTGAAAATTCAGCTTTTCCATTACAGGAATAAAGTACATTTAAAAATGTATTTTAATAGAAAACCAGTTATTTCAATTGCAATAATATTTTACAGTATTATTGCTATTAATGTATTTTTCATTAAAAAATGCTTTGGTGAGCATTTAGTGAGAAATCAAATTATTTTAACTGAAATCAAACTTTTAAACTGTGGTGTAGGCAAGTAAGTCTCCATGTGTGTTTGTGTGTGTGTGTGTGTGTACATTATTTGCCTGGCGTGAGGGCAGTGCCATGCTGTAAGTTAAAGCTCTGAAAGATGTTGCTCTACAGGAAACTCTGTGGAATGTATTAGCCCCCATGTTGCAACATGACTAAAGGTTTTGGACTGATCACGTGCCGACTGATGTTTTTTAACTCTCTTTCTATCTTACTCAGATCTTGTGTCACTTTCACTCTCAATCGATTGTAGCATCACGAAATCTTGTGTTCACATGTGCACATTTTAATGTGTGTGACTGAAATGCAAGGTGCAGTGCTTAAAATATTGTGATTTTGTTAGAATTAGCAGCAGGTATTCTCTCTGTCTGTCCATCTGTCTTGCTCTCTCTCACCTCATTCTGCCTGTAACCCCACTGCGACGAGTGAGCAATGAAGTCGACTGCATAGGCAGCGCTGCTGATGAATTATTGAACAGTGGAAAGTGGACGTGATGGAGTCTTGCACGCAGTGCATACAGAGGAGCCACTGTGTGAAAGGATGACTGATTTCAAGAAAAAAATAGCAAGTGGTTACAGGCTTCTTTATGTCAGTGCACAAAGATTTTGCTCACTGTCAAAACATTTGCAAATGTAGTTTGGCTGCACTTTAAATTTAGAAGTACAATGCAAATAATCCTATTCTTTTTACAACTTTTTTTTTTTCCAGAATAGAACAGGAAAATGTCTATTCTACCTGACAGTTATTATTGAAATAGATGTTTTGTTATATCACGTCTCTGTGACAGACAAAGAATCTGACCACAGCCTGCACAAGCCAATCAGAAAACTTTTTGGAAAAGGCATTATTTTTTTTTATAATTCTACAATATATAGGAATTGTACATCTTACTGCAGCTTCAAAGCTTCAAAAAATCACGTAAGACAAGACTTGCGCATCAGTGATAGTCACATCACAGGATGTGCAATCTCAAGTATAGGGATTGTAGTTGATCTGTATGGACCAGGCACCACTGTTCGAAACGCACTGGTGCCTGCAGCCGCCACGGCTGCACTGTGCGTACCACGAGAAAGCGCTAATTAATGCTGTTTTAATTTTTGATATAATTTTTTAAATGATTATAAATCTGTCTGTGTACACTCATGACATCTTGATAAAGCAAGAGAGAATGAGAACAAATAAAGGTGTGCGTTTGTGTGTTGTAAAGTCAAATGTGTGTATGTGTGTGCATGGGTGGGGGATGGGTGAAAATAAATCTGATTGGCTAGTTTTTGTTTAATTGGTGCTTTTTCCAAACATAAAAAAATTACATTACATATAGTTAATGTTTAAAACAGGCACAAAATTAGTAAACGCTCTCTAAAACAGCTAAACTTGATTGAAACATTTGCAAACAGGCCTAAAAGCCTCTTTATGTCAGGAGCTAGGTCTGATTTCTGTCTCTCTCTCTCTCTCACTCTCTCTCTCTCTCTCTTTCCTGCTTGTGCACTTTTGCGCAGCTGTTCGCTATCACAATCAGCATTCGCGCCCGCGCCCTCGCTCCTGCGCCCTCGCTCCTCTATCTCACAACTGTTTCTCCTTTCACTCTGATTTCCTTGTTATTTAGATCTCGTCTTTATCTCACCTCTCTGTCAGTTTATTGTTTGGCCTTTCATGCCCATTACAGATGCTTTTCTTTGTGATCTACCTCTACTTGTCTAGTCCAGTCCCGTCCTGTGAGTGTGTCCAGAGTGAGCCTTCATCTGTTATATTCTGCCTGCAAGTCTGCTGTACAGCGCTGCTGTATCTGCCTAGAGGAGTGAGTGCTCGTCATCTCCCGAGCGCACTTTCTGACTGCTGCTACCTGTGCTCGGCATCCTGTCTGGTTTCAGCCATTCCTTTTTGAGTTTCCTTCACCAGTTCTGCGCCTGCCAAAGACGGCCGAGGACCGGCAGACTGCCTTATTTGACGTTTGCTGCTGTTAAATAAATCTCTGAAACATGCTTTCGCTTTTGGGTCCTTTTTCCTTTGTAACACTTAAAGGTGCAATAGGTAATTCTCTACAGAAAATTTTTTTATTACACTAGTGGTTGAAAGTCTCCTCATATCCTCAAAGCAATCTCTATGTTAAACGGTCTAAATGTATATTTATAAATCATCTGTGGAAGGTGTAGGACCATATAATGTTCATCCAATCATTATTCAGTCCGAATGAAATAATATGATGTCCTACCTGCCTGTCAATGTATGTTTTTACATACACTCACGCACACTGTTCTTGCAGACATCATATGTTGTCAGCGCGTTTCATGCTATCCAGAGTTTATGTAGACGTCGGTCACGGAGCACTGCAAACATCAGCCACCTTTTATAGTTCCTACTCAAATCAAAATCAAAACATTGAGCTTATGCTGCGTTTTCACCATAACTACCATAACTAAGAGATAGCAACCAGTGATGTTCTAACCGGAGCTGTTCAGTCAGACTCAGAATTATGTGTATCCATGTCAACAGTATCAACACCAAAATGAATCTGCAGCAGTCAGTTACAAGCTCTCTAATTTGTTTATGTTCATAATTATTGTAATGTTATGTGCTTTGAGACATGAGGTAGTTTAACACTGTTGCTTGTGACACTTTGCCGAGAGCAGCTGTGTGTGTGTGTGTGTGTGTGTGTGTGTGTGTGTGTGTGTGCCTTCATGTGTTTTGGAGGAGGTGTGGCTTTGGAGAGCGCTCTGAAGGGAGGGTGGGATGTTATGATTTGAAAGCTAGCTCACTATTGCTAGCCAGCCTCTCAGAAAATGTCCTATTGCACCTTTAAATCTTTGAAGCTTTTCTCTGATTGTTTCAGGAAAAAATGTTCTTCTTTTGGCGGGTCAAATTTATAGCAGCCATAAACCAGAGTGCGCAGCTCCGTTGTTTCATCCATTAAGCACAAATAAAAGCCTGACTACGCTAAATGTGTAATTTACATATTAAAGTGTGGCAATAAATTAAATGTAACCACAACAACAATAATTATAATAATAGCAATAATACCAACAGAGTTGTTCGATTCACTTGTTCAGTCAGTCAATTTTAAACCATTTGAGTGCAAGAAGACACGAAAGAGAACTCAATTTTGAATTTGCTTGCTGTTCTCTGTGCACACACACAGAGCCACGCAGACAGAACACGAACACTGAATTCTATTCTCTCTTTTGCATCTGTTTGTGCTTGGACAGACAGTTGCTTATGGCTTATATAAACGATTGAGGAAAAAAAGTGATGAGGATCATCATATTGGATCTGTGCATTCTTACAGTGACAGCAGCCTAATATTCCTGCTGCTCTCTGTGTTATTAATGGTAATTAAACAACAAAATACAAAAAGAAAATCACTTTAGTAGTTGTAACGAATATTAATTATATTTAATTTATTTATATATTGAAGCTAAAGCAGTCATTTAATTTGTATCTGTTATATTGTATTTATCTATGCTTGCAATTTATTTTCACTTCCCTACAAAATCACCCCAATCTTTCTAGAATGATTAATTCTTTACAAATAGAGCTATTCCAGTCATCTGCAGATTTTTTATTTATTTTTTTTTTTTTTATTGCAATATATATTGCAGAAAAACAAAATATCGCAATGCCAGTTTTTACCAGTATCATGCAGCCCTAGTGTAAATTGTAAAGTGTTATTTGGCAGCTTTTTTCTGCTTGTTTTACGCAAAGCCCTTAATACATTTATTGAAAAATCAGCCAACTGAACACAAGACTTGCACAAATACAAAAGTTTGGGGTCAGTAAGAGGAGATTTTTATTTGAAATAAATGCTGTTATTTTGAACTTTCTATTCATCAAAGTATCAAAATAAGCCCCCCCCCCCCCCCCCTTTAAAAAAAAAATTGCATCCTACATATCCTTCTTTATTGTTTTTCTGTTTTATTCTTTTTATATGTGGACAGTTTTCATGGCATCATTTGTATATAGTTTGTGGGAGCTTTGATATATGTTCCTGGTATGGGAAATTGAATTTAAATAAAATTTTGATCAAAAAAAAAAGTTAAGTAAAACAACTGTTTTCAACATTGCTAATAATAAGAACTGTTTCTTGAGCATCAACTGGAGTAATGGATCCTGAAAATTCAGCTTTGCCAACATAAATGACATTTTAAAATATATTAATAGAAAACTGCAATAATTTAAATTGCAATAATAATATTTCACAATAGTACTGTTATTACTGTATTTTTGATCAAATAAATGCAGCCTTGGTGAGTATAAGAGACTTTCTTACTGACTCCAAACTTTTGTGTTGTAATGTATATACCATCAGTCAGAAGTAACCTACTTTCTTTACTATTGCCATTTTCTACTTAATAAATCATTTAGAATAATGGTAAAGTAGTATACAGGACATTCTTTGAAAAAGTCTTAATTTCAAGTGCGATTTATATCCTCTGCAGTGCAGTGTAAGCTTGTTTTCTATGTCAGAAGTTAAAATCATCCTCTATGAATGGTTGATGCGGAAAGGAGAACAAAGATCTACTCTCATTTTTGGAGTGCTTCTCGTTTCACTGCTAAAAACAGATTACTCGACTAGCGGTTACAGGAACATCAATAGTCAAACTCAAAATAGGAAGCTACTGCTTTGGCATTGTTGTGTGAGCATGAGCATGTGTTCAGTTGACACAAAGACAAGCCTGAACATAACGTACAGCTGTCGTCACTTAAACAGCCTCTTGGGAGGGGAGGTTCAGAAAGTATGGGAAAAATGTGAAAAATGCCTCCTTACAACTCCCCCTTTCATTAGAAACTGATACTGTGTTCAGATTAGCATAGAAACGTAGCCTCCAGAAACAAACAAAAAGGTTTGCAGTTAATTAACCGTAATTATCAACCCCAAACGGAGGACTACACAAACAATGTTGACATGAAGTCTGTGTTTGCACTGTACACATAAGGGCGGATGTCTTTTTTATTTTTCAAAAGAGACAGAACAGTTTGTCTGTTGGATTGTGTTATGAGTATAAGCCCTCATTTAGCATAGCTTTCAAAACAAGTGCTCTTTTATGCATGTAGATCCTTGAATCAAAGCTAAAGTCAATGATGTTTTTAATGATGTTTTTATATGAAGGTTCCTCAAAAAAGAAACTGGTTCTAGGGCTTCCAATAACATCATGTTTAATGATCTAAAATGAATTTAAGTGAGCTTTAGATATAAACAAGCACATTTTTGATGACTACAAACTTATTTCTTGGTAGAAATTACATCTGCCAAACCACATGCACAAGATTGTGGGATATTATAGACTGTGAAGGGATACGATCAAAATCTGACTAGATTAAAGAATTTTGGTAGACAGGATGTGACACACAAATTTAATTTGGACGTGTCTTGATGCCTTACTAGCTACTCATACTGCATTTTTTGTTTTGGTTTTTTTTTATCTGATGTGATATTGACCTTTTGTTGTGTTTATATTCTCTCTCCTTTTGTGTTTAGTCATACTTCGTCACTGATTATGACCCCACGATTGAAGACTCCTACACAAAGCAGTGCGTGATTGACGAGAGGCCTGCGCGGCTGGACAGTAAGTATGCTGCAGATGGATAAGGGAGCCTGATTGTCAAACAAATCTCACAGGATGTAGGGAAACAACATACTGCTAATCGACAGCAAAGATGAAGCACTTTATGATTTAATAATACATCATAGAGATCAGATAATTTACAGAGGAACTGGTGCATTTTGTTATTGTTCTGTGTATTATGCATACTTGTACAGCGGTGTGGAGGTAAAATAAATGTGCTGTAATGTCACTTTGGATAAAAGTATATACTACATGACTACTTACTCCAGAATACATATTATACATGGCCTCTAATGAAAGTCTCGAAATACTTTAAAAGTAACCTTTTTTTCAAGGAAGAAAATTGCATGATATAAAGTAGGAATGCACTGATATGAAAATTTTGCCCGATACCGGTAACCGATTAATCTTTATATTTGGAAGATATATTTTTTTCTGATATATTTGGCCGATAAATCGAAATCCAAATGTTGATATATATACTGTAATTTTTTTGAGAGCCTTATTACAAAAACAAAAGACTCACCATTAAACTAAAGCGATTTATTAGCAGATATTTATAATTAATATAGTTAATCAGATATTAATGCAACATAAACATAATGTTACAACTTATATGTGCACAAAATTACATGCTAGTTAGAATCTGTAACTCCTGTAGTGGATGCGCTCTTCCCGTAACAACGCGCTGAAACACGGCAACTAAACCCAAGGAATTCACAATGTTTTATTACAAAAGCATTCTCATTATGATGTTATGTCTATGACAGTCCCAGTCATAGTTATTAATGTTGTGTGTTGCTGTTTGAGCTGCGTGGCTGAAGTTAAAGATGATCATGGTAAACTGAAGCACTTTACTACCGTGTTTATTAAGTTAACCAAAGCATATACACAAAATATACATAATAACAATTGCACAAAAGGCTGCGAATGCATGTGAACTTGACTGTGCCAGTCATGAAGGTGCAACTCCATTGTGGATGCGCTCTTACCGTAACAAAGAATTCACAACATTCTTTTACAGTAGAGTTCTCATTATAATTTTATGTAGCCTATAGGACAGACTTGTTGCACTGAAGTGTCTCAGCAGGAGGGAATAATTTATTATTTATCGGCTTTAATATATCTGCCTAATTTTCTTATCGGGATGATAACTATTACATTAAAAATGAACATATATCGGCCGATACCGATATGGTGGCCAATAGATCATGCATGCCTAATTTAAAATCTCAGTTCACCAAAAATGAAAATTCTGTCATCATTTACTCATGTTGTTCCAAACCTGTATGACTTACTTTCTTCTGTGGAACACAATAGAATATATTTATAATATATAAAAATATCCCTTTTTTGGTCCATACAATGAAATTCAATTTTGTTTGGACCCCAACATTCTTCAAAGTGCTCCACAGAAAAGAGAAATTTGTATTGTTTTGGAATGAAATTAGGGTGAGTAAATAATGACAGAAGTTTAATTTTGGGCTTCATTTAAAGCAGTAGTCCACACAACCAGGAGGCCGGAACCCATTAGGCGGCCTCAACAAACTTTCAAGGGAGCCGCAGGATGACTTAAAAATATTTCAATTAACAGTTTAAAATTATTATATATAAATAATCGGGTTGCACTTTATTTTACAGTAAAAGTGTACTTACCTAAGAAAATACTGGGTATGTTTAGGTAACTACAGGGGTTAAGGTTACGTTTAGGGTAGGTTCAGGGTTAGTACCTAGATATTACCCAGTTATTGTAATTACTGTAATAAGTACATTGTATGTACATGGGAAACAGGACTGTAAAATGAAGTGCCACCAATAATCTAACTATTATGTAAATTAAAATGCTATTATGCTGTTATATATTTCATACATTCCAGTCTTGTTTGAAGTAGGACTGAATGTGAGCATTTAGGGATGGGGTTTAAGCGAACCAATGATTGGATAAGTCTTTTAATGTGATCCTCTCTGAAAACAAATGAGGCCTTTAATTTTTGGCATTACTCAAGGCTGTTGTATGTTAAAAGAAGGGTGCCGACTTTGGTTACGTTCATACATACATAATTCAGTCTGCTGTTTGAGACTCACACCTGTTAGTAAATACACTTGTCAATCCTAAACACTGTGTGAAAGTTGCCATTACACTGCCGTTCAAAAGTTTGGGATCAGTAGGATTTTTTATGTTTTTGAATGTTCTATGTATGCTGAACTGCATTGAAATCAAATTGAAGATGATCCTGCATTGACACAGAGGAGTAAATCACCATATCGCCAACATAAAAATGAAAATATGAATGTGATATTAATATCAAATAAATAATAATGGCCCAAGGACCGATCCCTGTGGTATGCCGTTAGTCACATTCAAAGTACTAGAAGTGAGCCCCCCAATATTTATACATTGAGCTGTACCCGATAAATAATTAACAAACCATCCAACAGCGTTCACTGAAAAGTTTCTCGGCTTCAGAATTTCTTGATCTTTAGATAAAAGGATAAAAAGAGAGAAACTATGTATCTAATGAAACCTCTAGATCATTTAGTACTTTTAAAATCGCAGTGGTTGTAGTACATTTTTTTTTCTAAAACTTGATTGGAAATCTGATAAAACATTTTTAGGATAGGAAATCTTTTAAATTGATCATTCACAAGCGATTCCAAAACCTTAGCTAAAATAGACAATTTTGAAATAGGCCTGTAGTTATTTCGTACAGTTGGATCACCCCCTTTAAATGATGGCAGAACATAAGCAGTTTCCATATTTTCCGGATTTGCAGATAAAGTAAGATTAAAAAGCTAAGTTAGTGGTGGCGCAATAAAATCAATTGCCATCTTTAAAAATATTAGTATTGGTGATGTGGCTAAAGTGAGTCTGTGGGTGACTAACATGGCTGTTCTGTGTTTGTTAGTCCTGGATACAGCAGGACAGGAAGAGTTTGGAGCCATGAGAGAACAATACATGAGGACAGGGGAGGGCTTCCTTCTCGTCTTCTCTGTCACTGACCGGGGAAGGTGAGCAATGTTCCACTCACGATTTCTCTCAACTTTCTCTCTTTCTTCCCCTTTCCTCTACACTGTCTGTGTCAGTTTCACTTTCATTCTGTTTTTGTCTTTCCATTTTTGTTCATGCTTCCCTCACTTGACTAATTCACATTTTCTGTAACTGTAAAATTAGAGGCATGCTAACTTACGCCCCAGCAGGGGGCATATTACAGAAAGATCCTAACTTTAGAATCCTATCTTATCTGTTTGGTAACCATGGAAATTTCAGATAGAACCTCATTTAGGGACAAAAGCTATTACAGAATGACATTTCTTAAGTGCATTATCTTATCTTAACTACGGATGGGAGAAGGGTATTACAGAAGCATCCTAACTTGGCAAAAAAATACTGAAAACTTAGCTTTAGGACAACCCCACTGGTGTCCTAACTTTAAAATGATTTGAAAGTCAACTGTAAAAATCACATAACAATAGCCGTCTGAGAATGGTGTCACATTTATTAATGATTGAAAATGAAGAACAGCAATGTTTGATGGTAGACTTTTTGAACACCCAAATTAATGTTTGACGACAAAACACTGATAAATAATTACAGACTTCCATGAAATACAGTGATAGGCTTTTCTCTTTCTGCAGCTTTTAATTAAAAGCACACCTATTTTGTTTCTGAGAGTTGATTACCAAACTTGATGGAGCGGTTTAAGATTTCCTAACTACAAATGAGATTTTCTAAGATAGAATAAGAATCCTAAATCAAGTTAAGAATTGCTTCTGGAATACAAATTTGTGAAAAATTAACATGTCAGATCTTAACTTAAGACTTAAGATAGAAAGCTTCTTTAATATGCCCCCAGGTTTTGTCTTCACATGCAAATAAACAGATCTCACACACATTGCAGTGTATATGCTTGAGGAATTTGGTGTGTGATCAGCCGTTTTGGGAGTGTTTGTGCCCTCTTAGGGTCCTTCCCACTTTGTGTTTATGCTGTAAACAGTCTTTCCTTCCTTCGTTTACGTTACCCTGCTCGAAGCCGATGGCACCGAGCTCTCTGAACACACTCTCGCAGTCTCTCTCCAGAGCCCATGACAAGCATTTCCTCCTCCTCCATGACATTTAAACGGCTCGAACTGTTAGAATCAACAGAGAACTCATATCAATGTCCTTCCTCCCCTGCACACACACACACACACTGTTCTCCATATGATGGCTTCTAGCCGTCTTACAGCATCACTGGAAAGTTTATTGCAAAGGCATGAGAACCGAGTGACCTTGTGTCATTCTGTGTACTGTAATGCAGTTCTGTGGGCCAAAACAGAGAGAGATAGCTGCTCCTCATCTGGAAGGGTGGGCTTGCATTCCCTTTAGGTTATGTGGAGAGGAAGAGCTCCGCTTTGGGTGTATGTGTGTGTAATTTCATTTCATTATTTCTAAAAATGCCCTCACTATGGATGCACGATATATTGGTACCATAGGTACCATATTTTTTTTATTAGTTCCCCTCAAGTTGACACACCTGGTGTCTCAGCAGAATAACCACTGGTGTACTCGTTATAGATGTCATGTAGCTCCGCCCCTCTTCAGTGCTGCACTTGTGTTCTGTCTTCCGGTTTGTATTTCCACAGCACGACAGTAAGATCTTACGGATTTATGAATGAACCACTCGTTTTAATCTACTGACATTTTGTTATGACATCTGCTTCAAACATTACATTGCTCATAATCACTTTTGTTAACTCTACAATAAGTAAATCCACTTCACCAGCTTATTACTCTTTGGCAGCGATGCAGAGCTACTGCCAAAACGGAAGTTCAAAGACAAAATTTTATAGTATTTTAAAAATGTTCCACAAAGTTGAAGAAGGACAAAGTGTCTATTGTCTCTACTTTAAACAATATATTTATTGATTCATATTTCAAAACCTAACAAAAGTCAATGTCTTTAAAATAAATAAATGACTTGTTTGGGATCAATAACTTTTTCTTTTTCTTTTTCTTTTTTTTTTTAATTCATGAAAAAGAAATTCATACTTTCAGTAAGAATGCGTTAAATTGATCAAAAGTGACAGTAAAGAAGTTTAGGAAGATAATATATATACCAAAATTTCACCTTGAACATTTCATTCATTAATACAGTTTATTCACTATAGTTAAAAAAAAAAATGGTAATAACATACGACAAGATCTCAGGGTTAAACTGTGTCAGAAAAAAATAATCTTAATCATGTCAGATAACACTTAAACAAAACATGGTCAGGTCAAAGTGTCTAAATAATTTTTGTTTCCAAATTTTTATCAATTTTACTGGTAGTCCACTGTATGAAGAATTTTTTGGTATAATATGTCACAGTTTACTTTATTTTGCTATACTCACTTACATAAATGAACTATAGTGTCCTGCACCCACTAGTAAAAATATCAAAAATATAAAAAACGTTTCAACTTTCAAGCTGTTTGTTTGGACCTTTTTTAATGGCTATGCATCACCTTGTTTTCCTCAGCTTTGAAGAGATCTACAAGTTTCAACGACAGATCTTGAGAGTGAAGGACAGGGATGAATTTCCTATGATTCTAGTGGGTAACAAAGCTGATCTTGAGCAACAGAGACAAGTGAGTGGCATGAATCACTTTATGTACTGTAATTTCAGAGAGCTACACTGAATCAGTATTGATTTGAAAATTTTTATACTCTTTGTCTGCACTAAAATCATAGCATGACTTGGCAGTCTATTGTATCTATTGCAGAGCTTCTGTCTATATAGTTTCTATTTTAAAATGACACATTAACATACCGTACGCATACATGCAGTACCCAGAGTACAATGTCAGTGTTGAGGTAATTAAACATGGATGAAATTTAGTCCTGAAAATCAATGAAGAGCGTTGAAAGCCTGAAAAAATATCACAGAGAGTGTGTGTGTCTGTGAAGGAGAGAGATGGTAATAAAAGATACAGGGTTACTGAGTACATTCTGCCATTAAAAGACACTCAAGATTGTGTTACACTGCCACCTAGTGTCAGAACAAAGAATGTCAGCCAGTTCTATTTAACTGCATCAATTGCCTTCACTTTATTATTGGCAATTGACAAGTACCATTTTAATCAGTATCTTATAACAGATACTGTTTTAATTAATATCAAGCCAAAAATTGTGTTTAAAAACATTAAGTGCCTAGCTGGATTTTAATTGAGAAATGTTAATTTTTCAGGTGACCCAGGAGGAGGGCCAGCAGCTTGCCCGACAACTCAAAGTCACATACATGGAGGCCTCAGCTAAGATCCGTATGAATGTAGACCAGGCTTTCCACGAGCTGGTCCGAGTCATAAGGTGAGTCTGTCATACAGTGTGGAACCACCAGATGGCAGCATTCAAACAGCAGGCTGTGGTCAGAATGGAATACTAGCATACTTCATACTGTTTGTGAAAACAAGCATGTAAATCCATAAACATTTCAAATGGTATTATGCTACAATGTTGTCACATGACCTTATTATGTTTTATATTTAATACAGCAAGTGCTGTTTAGTTGTCACCTCACCTATTTATTTTTATGTGTAAAAATGTCTTTTATTTTGATAGTCTGATCAGATAGTTAATAAAGAAATCTCTACTGATACTTTAATTTATGTGTCATACTAGAAATGAAAGACCAAATCAGGCATTTTACATTGTGGAATAAAATATTTTGTGCAGTGTGCTCTTTTATACACAGCATCTTGGTATTCCATATGAAACAAAATCTGCATACTGAATAGTTACTATATTAGTAGTTTTCTGAACATAGCCACAGATAACAGTTATGTGTGTGGCTCAAATATTTTCAGCGCAGTATTATCTTAGTATTATTTATCTACTATTATAGTGTTGAATTAGCTTTTATTTGTATATGTTCAGTTTTCATTTTAGTTTAAGTTTTGTTATGTGCTTGTAACTTTTTTTTTTATTTCTATTTAGCTTTAATTAATTTTTATTTTTTTAGTGCTTAAAGGGATAGTTCACCCAAAAATGAAAATTATCCTATGATTTACTCACCCTCAAGCCATCCTAGGTGTATATGACTATCTTCTTTCAGACTAACACAATCAGAGATATACTTAAAAATATACTTAGTCCTCCAAGGTTTATAATGGTTGTGAATGGGGGGCCGTGTGTTGAAGTAAAAAATAATGCATCCATCCATTAAAAAAAAGTAATCTATATGACTCCAGTGGGTTAATAAAGGCTTTCTGAAGTCAAGCGATGCATTTTTGTAAGAAAAATATCCATATTTATAACTTTATGAATTCAAATAACTAGCTTCCGGCAGACAACCATACACTGAATGCGTGTCGATTTGCGCCAAATGAGTAATCCTCTGACGCGAAGTATGACACAGGATGTTGGAGTATTGTAAGCTCAGATGCCTCACGCGGTTCAAACAAATAAGGCTGTGCAACAAATTTAAGCTCCTCTTATATCGAAATCCTCTGAAATTTCTCTTTAAAAATTACCGTTTTAGACTTATAATCCATGACCGGTGATTTGTTTTGCTCTATCCTCTGTGCCTCTGTGTTCGCCATTACTTTGGGTCAAGGAATACCCTTCAGCCGCAAATCAACTTGCGCATTCTGTGTACTTGTTGTCCGCTGGAAGTTAGTTATTTGAATTTATAAAGTTTGAAATATGGATATTTTTCTTACAAAAACGCATCACTTTGCTTCAGAAGGTCTTTATTAGGCCTGTATTAACCCACTGGAGTTGTATGGATTACTTTTTTTTTATAAAGATGGATGCATTATTTTTTACTTCAAAAGGTGGCTCCTGATTTACAACCATTATAAACCTTGGAGGACTAAGTATATTTTTAAATATATCTCTGATTGTGTTCATCAGAAAGAAGATAGTCATATACACCTAGGATGGCTTGGAAGTTTTATTTTTAGGTGAACTATCACTTTAATTGAGTTTTTATTTGTACATTTTACTTTATTTCAGCTTTATTTAAATTCCTAAAAATGATATTTAAGTAAATTGAAATAAATTCTGTCAGAAGTCAAAGTGTCTCAGATAGCAGATCTTAATTTGAGCTCAAAGATTTGTACACGGAGTAAGACATGATTGGCTGATTGTCACATCCTCTCACAGGAAGTTCCAGGAGCAAGAGTGCCCACCCTCGCCGGAGCCCACGCGCAAAGAGAAGGATAAGAGCGGCTGCCATTGTGTGATTGTCTAATTGGCCTCTCACTGCCGCCACTCACCCAGCTGCTGTCACCAGTCCCTGCCCCCCACCCTGCCTTCTGACATCACGTCCTGTGCGGATGAACTCGCTGCCTTTCTACATGTGCATGTCTTCAAAACAGCAGTGTCTCTCATAGCCTTATCAGGGGCATTTGTGCCTCTAGAACTTCACTACTAGAAGAACCAAACTGACAAAATCTTGACTGAACTCACCATTCTACCTTCAACTAGAGTACTGACATCAGTGTGACCTAGAATATGGTAATTGTGCCCCCAACACTAAACATCGCTTCTTACAAATTTGCTATAAAACACACACACAATTCCTTTTTTGTATTTTGAAGGATTTTTTTCTCTTGCCTTGTGACATTTGTACTTTTGCTGAGATCGAAAGACTAAACGAAACACCATTTGGATTGCAGACAATGTTTAGTCACTGATCTAGAGTGAGATGATGTTCTGAAGCTTTGTGTGTGTGTCGTGCCATATCTGTTTTTACTTCCATATGCTAAGCAGCGATTGTACATAAGTGAAGATTTGTGAGGTGAGACCACCTTTATGATGACAAAACTCTGTCGCAGAGTACCCTGTGTGAGGTTAGAAGCTTGTTTTGACATGAATTAAAACATTAATGTACTCGCAGATATGTACATAGCCTTTAACATGCCAATTTTGTCAGCAGTGAAGTCAGATTCCCAACTTCTTGTTTGGTCGAGATGCCTTTTTTTTTTGTCTTTTTTTGTTTGCATTGTAAGATGTCTTGGCATGTATGGATTTGAATCTTTTGAAGGGATAATTCACCTAAAAATGAAAATTCATTTACTCACCCTCATGTGTTCCAAAGCTGTTACAAACCAACCCCCTGTTTCACAGACAAGGCTTAAGCCGAGTCCCAGACTAAAATGCATGTTTGAGCTGTTTGAACTGAAATCAACTTGCACTGACATATCTTAAAATATGTCACTGCCATTGTTTTGTCTCAAGATGCACACCAGTAATGTTTTTTCTTTTTTTCCTAGGGCACGTTTATAAAGGCTACTTAAATGTCTTAATTGAACTAAGGTCAAATCCTGGCTTAATCTAAGCCCCGTCTGTGAAACCAGGCACAACTTTTTGTCTTCAGAACACAATCATTTTTTGTCCATACAATGAATAGAGATCTGATATATAATATGAATTTCCGTATTTTCTGACCTGAAAAGTATAACCCACTTGAATTGTGTGAAACTTTGCGGTTTTCTGCCAAAATAAAAGATCTACTGTTTAATGCCTAAAAGCAAAGAAATTAAGACAGCCATAAATATTAGAAGTGTGTTTTTTTTTTTTTCTGTTATTAAAATAAAATTATTATTATTATTATTATTATTGGTTACACTTTATTTTACAGTGCCGTAGTTACATTGTAATTACTCAAATAAGTACTGAGTACTATTAATTAACTACATGTACTTACTATAGAGTTACAGTTAGGTTTTTTGGGTTTGGTTTAGGGTTAGTTACTTGTAATTTACTGTTATTACTATAGTAAGTACATGTAGTAACGTGTAACTACGGCACTGTCAAATAAAGTGTTACCTTAATATTAAATATATTTTTTATTTTACAATACAGTAATATATTTATTAATTTAATTTTTATAATAAAATAAATAAATATATTTTGAATAATAATAATAATATATTTCCTTCTTTTTTGTCCTTACATGCTGGAATAAAAGTCAATGATGTTTTATTTTCATTATTTGGACAAAAACAGTTGTTATGATTTTTATTATTTTGAATATGATTTTTAAATATTTTGAATAATAATATATTTTCTTCTTTTTTGTCCTTAGCTGATTACATGCTGGAATAAAAGTCAATGATGTTTTATTTTCATTATTTGGACAAAAACAGTTAAAACATTTTTTAAAATATCTCCCTTTTGTGTTTTGCAGAAGAAAACAAGCTATACAGATTTGGAATGACATGGGAATTTTCATCTTTGGTTGAACTATCTATATTGTGAAATGTATTCTTCATGTAGCCAGATTGTTGAAGACTTCTTGACTCTCAGCTCAGATTTCTACAGACTATCTTCAGACTCAGGTTGCTCCATTTACGGTGTTTTCCCCAATGTGCTGACGATGTCCGCTCACTCGGTGCACAATAGGTTGTCTATTCTCTACTAGGTACCCCACCAAGTTCGATGACACAGAGAAGTAGTCTCTGAAATAATTGTCTTTTTCTGGCCTTGCATTTTAATTAACTTTTTAAACTGATTTTGTCTTTCTTTTTTATCAGTTTGGAAACATTTAAGTGACTGAAACAGTGTGAAGACTAAGTTTCAAGGGGACAGTTGAACTGCTGACATCACAGGCATCTTTTAATGTATATGATCAGAGAAAATCAATTTTTTTATATCATACAGCAGACATCCACATTCCCTCAAGACTATTTTTTTTAAATATGGTTTGGCGTCTCTGTGACATTCACACTTAAATCTGGTATTTTTTCATCTGACAGGTGATAATTTGCTTGCTGGCTTCATACTCCAAGGGTTCATATCACTATTGCATCATGTCAAGTTTTATTTTCGTCTTCCTTTTTTCCAGCGTGCATTTCTGTATGAGGGATACAAACTGTTTTAGTTTTTGTGTTTTATCATCATGTAATATAAGAAAAAAGATGGAAGTGATCTTCTGAATGGACATGATTAAATGTTTTTACTATATACTTTTATACATTATTTTCTTATCAGACTAGTTAATGAGTATTTTTATATGTTTGTAAGTGAAAACGCTCTCGTGGCACAAATGTGTATATGTAAAGAGGAGTATTTAATTATCTTGTTTTTGTTTTTAACTGCAAAAAGGCCAATGTATGTTGAACTGTGGTCATTTCCTGCTTTTGGTGGACTGAAGCAGATAACCCACCCAAATAGTTGTCCACCTCATAGCCTAAAACACAGTGCAACTTCATCAGTGATCACTGGGCCAATGCTTCAAGGCGATGCCCTTTTGTGATGACTCAGGTTCATATCCTTCCCAAAACCTTGTCCGTTATACCAGTTATCAGCTTAATGGATCAACACGAACGCTAGTAAGAACAGAAGTGCATGACTCTTCCTCTTCCCAGAGTCTGTGTACACCTAACCCATACTGTGTTTTATTTGTCACATCTTTCCCTCCCCCCTGTATAGCCTCTGGTGCTATAATAAAATCTATGATTTATCTGTGATATATTATTTTTCCTTTTCCTTACTGAGGAAACACGGTACAACGTGTCGCACAAAATTATAGCTCTCGTTCTTTAAATCGACATTGAATAACAAGTGCCACTATGTGACAAGTAGTTTGTTATTTTGCTGTCCCCTGTGATTTGCAAAACTTCGGTACTTTTTTTGGGCAGTGTATATGGCAGTATAATGAGCTGTATGACAAATTATGTCACAAGCTTGTTTTGATTGTTACTGAGTCTGCTGTGTATTCTTCCGTGAGTGTTAGGTAACACTGTGAAGGAGAAGGGTGTCATCATCTTGGAGCACACTCCGTATTATGAGGATCGGCTTCAGAAAAGTTGTTCGCTCATGTCATGACAGTTACACAATTAAAGTAATGGAATTAAATCAGTGCGGTGATAGCTATATGGGTTTTTGCTGTATGTGACAGTTTTATGTGAGCTGTTTACTATCAATTGTAAATGTACACTCACTATTAACGCTTACTCTGAGACAGGCCTTGAATAGCTAAGGCTGAGTTTCCCAAAAGCGTAGATTGTAGAGGCCATTGGTGCCAGTAGTTCCTATGAAATACTTAGGTTGTGATGATTTTAGGAAACGCAGCCCAGTGAAGCTTTATGATGCCACCCTACACTCTTAGAAAAAAAAAAGAGAAAAAAAAAGGTTTATTGGGGTTCTATATAGTTCCCAAGGGTTCTTGAAGTTTTAAAGAACACTTTATGCCCAAAATGTTCTATACGAGGGGAAATGTCTTAAATGATTGCATAATACTTTCATATTTACCAGGATATTTCAATTTTTTTCTTGTGATAAAGTATGTTTACAAGCGGTTTAATTCATAAACTTTTAGTAAAATAATAACTGAATTAAGACAAAATTAGTTAATTAACACTAAATCCATAAACTGATTTCATGATGGGAACCTTTATTGAAAGGTTTTGTATATGAAGCGTCTGACAGAACCCTTTAAGGTTCTATATAGAACCTTTTCTAAGAGTGTTTTACTGAACAGCATTACATTAACATGTTACAGTATGTACAAAATGTACAGAATTGAAGTCGGTGCAATTCTGAACTATGATGTCATCAATTGGTTTGGTCCGTTTCAGTCAAATGAATTTTCCCATCATACTCATTTTAACATGTGACAAAGACTTTTCATTTTCAGAGGCTTGGAGAGCAAACACTTTCTGAGCATTTACACCCTGACAAAGTGGGAAAACACAGATTGTTGGATTACTAAAAATCTTGATTTCTTTGCTTTTGATTAATATAATTCTCTAAAATGTTAAATTATGTAGGGTGAATGTGAAGCAATCAAGTACTTTTTTTTTTTTTGCTCTTGATTACTGAAACTGTAGTTCCCAGCATGCTTTAGGACTTGATGGAGATAGTAAAAATGTTAAAAATGAAATATTTCATGTGAAATTGGGGAGACATGATAGTGTTTAATTAGTTGGGATTTATTTAATTTACACTGCGTTACCATTTAAGCATTTTCAAGGAACATTTAATTCTCAGCATTCAAAATGCTAATGTGCTAGCTAGCTTATGCAGAGTAATTGACGTTAAATTGTTAGAAAATAATGCACACCTGAGGTGGTAATGAGTTACATCTCGGATGTGCATTATTTTCTAATAACTCAATGGATTAATTATTTTGTCAATTACTAATATTATTATTTTGATTGATTCATGGGAACAGATGTACTGTACATGATCATGTAAATCCAAAATACTTTTCTCAGTGCAGAAAGAATTAAATGTTTTTAAATCTTAAAATGAATAATGCATGAAATATTTAACCTCGTATGACAAACGTGTAAGTCTTCAAAATGGGATTTACATAATTGTATTCTCTCTTTTGTATTTTTGTTGTGCCATTTACAGTGTGTGGGTGAGCGCTGTGTATACTTGTCAGCATCGCCATGGGTGACAACATGCATGCACATGGCAAGTGGGCTTTAATAATCACCAACACCTCTTGGCAATGAAAGCTTATTATAGAGAATATGAAAATGAGCAGCAATGAGCCAATCAGGTAAGCAATTTGTCTGGTCTGGAATGGCAGCTTAAAACACTTGTCAACAATCCTGCCACCCCGATTGAGTATTCGACAAAAGTGTTGATGTTCTTACGGGGTCAGAATGTGCCTTAGACTGGCTAGACTCTATTAGAGCTGTTGTTTGGGAGACAGCTTTGTGTCCTTTGAGCATATCTGAGTCATGAATGGATGGATTGACAGCTTAATGTCACTGGGCTTGCAAACTTGTTTGAAGCTCGGCTTGCCTAATAGTGCATGTATGGACAACCAGAGATGTGAGTTTCACTCTGGTGATAGCTGCCTTATTTAGCCATCAAATACTGCCCAAATCTGTGATATCTGACTGAGTATAAAGAGTCACTGCAAAAGTGGGACCTATAAATCATTGGGTATCATATTTTACCCTTTCCTAAATCTTTTAGTTTTTTAATTCTGTGACTATCCTTCACACCATTTAGTTTATCGTGTGGTTTTAGTCCCACTGATGTATAAAGAGATAATTTCCTGGCAAAAATCAGATTTATGTTTTGATGAATAAATGATTAAGTCCAGTTTGAATAGCAACATTTTTAAAGCCTGAGAATGGCTACATTAAAATGATGACTGCTCTTTACATGCAAACTGTGACCTCTTCGCCATAGTACAAGATACTGACAACCAAACCAGCATGTTAAATCAAATTAAAGATAATATACTTAATTAACTCTTTAAGATGTCTTGATTTCTATTCAAACGTTTTATGGATAATTTCAGTCTTAGCTGTGCTACCTATTTTTGGTCTTTATTAACATTTTTTAATGAATGCAAATGTTTGAAAATCTTACATTACATTGACAGAATGTTACAGGCTTTTTCGGGGCCATGAATTATTTGCTACTTGCTAATCAGAAGCATGTGGTACTGGGGAAAGTGACATTCTCATTCTAGAGAGCAGTTTATCTGACAAAAGTTTTATTGGATGAGTACAAAAAGAGACATCAATATTATTGGCCCAGAAGTGAAAGACTACATTTTTGCGTGTATTTGCTAAAATAATATTTTGTCCTCTTTTAGGAGTATATTAGCATCCAGATGACTAAAAATGATCTCTCTTTTTTAACAATTTAATCAGCTGTGGTGACATCAATGTAATATTTGCATACTGCATTGGAATTGGTCTTTTTTTCTTGCGTTTCTTTACATATTGAATACATATCTTGTCTTCTTTGCATATATTTTTTCATAGAACAAAGTGTTTACTAGAACCAAAGCTCTTTTTCTGTAGACTTCAAACATTTTAAAGGATATAAAGGTAAATATGACTTTTTTTTTATGATGAACACAATCAGAGAAATATTAATAAATATCATGACACATCCGAGATTTATAATGGCTTTGAATGGGATCAACGAGTATGAGCTGAATTGCCTCCATCCACATCCATCCATCATAAACTTGTACTCCACACAGCTCCGGAGGTTAATAAAGACTTTCTGAAGCGAAGCGATGTGTTTTTGTAAAAAAAAAAAAAAAAAAAACTTGTTAAATATGGATATTTTTTTACACAACACATAAGCTTCGCTTCAGAAGGCCTATTGAGGGCTACTGAGTTTTCAGTATTTTTTGGTTAAGTGATTTTGGCCACATAATCAGTCTCTTTGTTTACTGAATGACAGTTGAACTCTCCAGACCTCCCGCCTTTTTAGTCCATTCATGCTGTGAACCGAGTGCAGCATTTACGTAGGCAAACCATAACTGATCCCCATTACTCTCTCTTTCCCTCACCATTGCTTTCTCTTTTTCTCTATTAATAGATGTTCGTTTGCATTTCAACACATGTTGGTACTTCAGAAAAGGCACGGAGCTACTGCAAGCAACTTGAAAATAACACCATTTCATATTACTAAGATTTATTCCATCAGAACAGTTTTTAAAGGGTTAGTTCACCCAAAAATTTCTGTCATTAAGTAATCACCCTCATGTCGTCCCAAACCCTTAAGACCTTCAGAACACAAATTAAGATATTTTTGATGAAATCCAAGGGTTTCTGAAGCACACAGGCAGCAACGTCACCTTTCAAGGCCCAGAAAGGTAGTAAAGACATTGTTAAAATAGTCAACGTGACTACAGTCAGGGTTGGGCAAAGATACATCAAAATGTATTTTAAAATAAAATACCAAATACCTTAATTTTAAAGTGTATCAAAATAAACTACAAATTACAACAGCCACACCATGTATCAAAATAAACTACTGTATTTTTGTATTTTAAAAATACTAAAAAATACCTTTACAAGGGAGCATGAAATATTTTCGCAAACCTTCCATCTATTGGCCTATTTGATCTATCCCTTCATCATTACACTGTCTCAGTTGATTAACTAAACAATTTTTGATAGCAACAGCTTTTCTCTGCCTGAGTCATGCAATAAATCTGACATATGCAACCAGTTAACAGATCAAATATTCACATAACCCTGTGATCTCCCAGATGAAGGTTATAAGTAACCAACAGTTTAATGTTTAACAGTTTGCGAATTACTCATAATTGTATCCTAATTTAGTTACTTGGTCTTTTGTAATGAAGGGCCTACTTTGCATCAGCGACACTGACTCAATGACAAACAAGTCATTCGTGAGAAGACAACTGATGGCAACTGTATTCATAGCAACTAGTTTCTAACTAATTAATCATTTGATTCTTAATAAATATAATAATATATTATAATATAATATATTATGTGTCAGGCAGTCATTCGTGCAATGGTATGCAAAATCATGATCCTACTAAACAGTTACTTCAATTAGGGTACAATATTCAGCAATCAAATATTTATTTATCAATTATTGGACACCTATTTGGAAGTTGAGAACAAACACTTTAGCATTTCAACAATTGTTAAATTATCAATATGTTTTGATTTTAAATGTAGCCAGAAACGTAATCAGAAAGTAGTCACAGTTGTAAGTCTGGATGTCCTGTAAAGAGCACATTCAGGGCTTTTCAGAGATACCAAATGTTTGGAGGTTTCACCATGACCACTCCCTCTCCTTGGTCTTTAAAAATGGCTGACATTAATTTAGTGATCAAATTTAACACACTTATGGAAATATGATAATATTTTGTTATTATCATTTACGTCTGACTAATTTTCAAATTGTTTGTCATAAATAAACATCTCAGAAAAATTTTATGGGGTTTTAAATCAAAATATGACTTTCTGTTACGAAACAGGACATCGATTTCCACTGTAGAGGACAACAGGACTTAAATCATGTCCATCAGGCATTTTGGGAGACACAAGTGTATTAAAAAAATAAATTATACATCAATATTCCTGCGAAATATTAGATATTATTATGAAAATCTTGCCAATTATTACTCCTATTATTACATTATTATTACATTCTTTTTTCATAACATGTACTCCAAGAACACATTAATATGCAAATGTGTAGATACATTGTATATAATGGGGGGAAAAAAACAAAACATTTATGGCAATTTTACACACATACTGTATAAAGCAAAATGGTATATCAAATCATTCTGTTATATCATTCATAACATAGTTGAGAATCATCTTTATACAAAGTTGGTATACAAAAATCCTGAAACCAAAAAATTGAATGGTGATTTAAAAATAATAATAATAATAATAATCCCATTGTTTTTGCCTTTTCATGTCTATTCATGTCTTATTTTATTTTATATTCCTGGTGTCCACTACAGAGGACATAGCATAACATGTGAATAAAATATCATTTTTCAAAAATTTTATTTTTCCATTTTTTTCTTATGCTCTAAACCAGGGGTGTCCAATCCTGCTCTTGGAGGGCTACCTTCCTGCAGATTTCAGTTCCAACCCTGCTCCAACACACCTGTCTGTAATTATCAAGCAGCCCTGAAGACCATGATTAGCTGGTTCAGGTGTGTTTGATTCGGGTTGGAGCTAAAATCTGCAGGGCGGTACCAAGACCAGGGTTGGACACCCCTGCTCTAAACAATGAATTATATATTTAAAACTAAATTCACAAATACTAAATTCTGAAGTCTGGGCAAACTACTGAGTAGGCACCAATCAGGGGCCGCAATTTTATGATGTCATCATGTAGACTTCTTACAAGGTATTTTACAGTATTTTAAAACTACAAAAATACAAAAAGTATTTTGATACAAAACATGAAGCCATTTTCATCAACCCTATCAAATACAAATGACAAAATCCTGTTTGAAATACATGTACCATAAATGCCCATCCCTGACTACCGTTCTTCAACCCTAATGTTATGAAGCGACGAGAATACTTTTTGTGCGCAAAAACAAAACAAAAATAACAACATTTAACAATTTGAACTGCTGTCATACGCAGTTGATGTAGCGAACGCAGTTCAGCACTTTCGTGTTATACATCACATCACACGCATGCATCGTGGTGCTCACGTGAACAGTGTCGGCCAATACTGAGCCAGTGTTCGGATGTAAACAAGGAAGCGCTTAACTGTGTTCACTACGCCAACTGCATATGACAACAGTTCAAATTGTTGAATAAAGTCATTATTTTTGTTTGTTTTTGTGCACAAAAAGTATTCTCATCGCATAATTTTTTATGCATAATTTTACACAGAATATTTGACTCGAGTTAAGTACATTAGTTAGCATGAACTAAGAATAAACAATACTTATACAGGATTTTATAATCTTAGTTTTTGTTAATTTCAACATTTACTACATGTTTAAGATCAAAAGTTATATCTGTTATCATTAATGCACTGTGAACTAACATGGACATTAAAACATATTGCTTATTTGCATTAAGTAATGTTAACAAATCAGACCTTATTGTAAAGTGTTACCGTAGGTATTTTACATTGATACCTTTTAAAAATAACTAATTTAAATTATAAATTGTTTTGTAGTATTAGCATATAGATTTTATAAAAATCAGATGGCTGTTAGGTGGTATTAGTTTAACCCGGAGGCCTTGTGTGAGGCTGTGCTTCTTTTTCATGTTAAATTTTCTGCTTTAACAATTAAACGTATTTCCCCAAATATTATCTTGGATGATGCATCATCACAATGCACACTGCACAAGCTAAACATGTTACAGTTTATCACTAATGCTCTTTTTTCTTAAGGGGGACGTATTCACTCAGTTTGTCAGTCTCGAAGCAATATTACCCTTTACCTTCTACCCTACAATAGAGAGGTCATTTGGCTGCTTCTAAAAGTAAAAAAAATATATATGTGAAAAAACGGGAGGTTCCCACTATAACTCTGGCAACAAAAAGCGTATAACTGTAATATTATTTCAAGAAAATGATCTTAATTTAAACGTGTGCGCTCATGGTTTAACAACTGACATTTCCCCTCTCACAGCCAGTGGTTCAGTCCACCTATTTTAAACCCCTCAACCAAACGGCTTTCTAAGGCTTCCAGCTCCCCACTAGAAACATCTGAAGACGTTCACTGTAGCGAAGACGGAGGATTTAACACAAGACGCCAACAATATTATACGGCTCAGCGTCGCTGTATAATCGAGCATTTGTTGTCCGCAGATGGCCATGGACGGACTGAGCAACAATAAGAGCATGTCATACAGTCGATGGAGTTATGACAGGTAAGCACGCCGTCAGCCTGTAAACAGACTGTAAAAATCTGTTTTTATGTACGTTTTAAATAATTTGTATGATCAAAGTAAACGCAACGAGAAACGCGAGCGAACAAACCAACCCAGCAGCTCATGACGGTGAGAGAAGACGCTGATTTTAACGACCGAAGTTATGTACAAAGTTCGTAATTCGTCCGAGGAAAAACAACAAATGGCTTCTTTTGGTGAAAATGAATTATATTTTGCAAACCTGATGGTGTATTTCTGTTTTCCTGTTCACAAAGGCGCTTGTAACAGCGAGTAGAATTTTTCTGATTTGACAGCTGAATGGAGAATTGAACATCGGTCTTCAGTCAAACGCCACACGCGAACATAACGGTCATTTTTGTTTTAAAATAACTGTTACTGCGTATCAACATTGCTTTTGGTGAGCCAAACGTCACGGTTCTATTTCAACACGTGCTCTTTCCAGTGCATCTCTCGTGTATTTTATTAGTCTAGCTTCAGCATCTTCTCAGCTTCACTGTCAGCATCAGTTCTCTAAGGGCATCATGATATCTGCCTCAGTGCCTCTGCCTATGAACCAGAGGAAGGTACTGGTGTTCATGTCTGCAGTTGGTGACACAATTTCAGTCAAATCCCAGGATGTGATTGGTATGCTATGACTGCTCTCTCACTGCTCCCCAGAGGAACTACAGAAAGATCCTCTATAGTCTGAGGCTTCCTTGCATTTTTTCATGGCAGGGATAGCACATGAAGCTCATTCTGTGCCTGAATATATATATATATATATATATATATATATATATATGTATGTATACACATGTATGTATGTGTGTACAGGTTTATACTACATTGTAGGGACCAAATGGTCCCCGCAAGGATAGTAAAACCTGAAATCACCTACATTGTGGGTAGGTGACGGCAGTCCCTATGGGGGAAATTGATTAATAACCTACTAAATGATGTTTTTTTTTTGAAAATGTAAAAATGCCAAAAGTTTTCTGAGATGGGTAGGTTTAGGGGTAGGGTTAAGAATATACAGTTTGTACAGTATAAAACCATTACGTCTATTGAGAGTCCCTACAAGGATAGTGAACCAGACAAGAGTGTGTGTGTGTGTATATATATATATAGCCTATATATATATATATATATATATATATATATAATTAGCTTATAGATGACCAAAAGTCATATTTAAATTTTAATTGGGTTTTTAACAATTTAATCAGCAATGGTGACATCCCTGTAATATTTGCAAACTGAATTGCAGTTGGTCTTTGTTCTTGCATTTCTTTGCATACATAAATTGTATTAATTAAGTTGTTATTATTAGTATGTCTTTGGTCAAAGGACAATGCCACTAATACTGGGTACACACTAAAAGATTTTTGAAAACTTGATGCTCAAAATGTGAGCGACCACAAACATGAGGACAAAAAAAAATCCTAGATTTAACCGTTTTGCTCCTATAGTGTGTGGTGTGCCGTGATGTGACAAAGGTAGCACACCACACACAAACAGATTTTTAACCAGAGTCCCAACTGTGAACACGGGAAATCTTGCAAAATCTCTCAAGACTTCAGAATAAACATGAAGAACGATAGGCAGGAAGAAATTGCATTGATAGTGTTTGGAATGATTTTGGTATGTTTTACAGGACTGTTATGCCAGGTTGTTTGATATGTTTTTACAGGTTGTATAAACACTCCTGCTGTTGCCACAAATCGACAAGCTGATCCTCCATCTCTGGTGTCCAAATCCATTTAACTTTATGCTGCACCATGACTGCGTTTGTTATGTTTCTGTCTTCTGTCAGCTCGCGTTTGTGCTCGGGGTTCCCCCCACACATCAAGATTTCTGATCACAAACACACCTCACACCACAGGAAAATCTGATAAGATAATCTGTAGAATCATCAAGATAATCGGGACATTACCTAGGATTGTCAGAAGGGGAGAAATAGGCCCAAAATCATCAGCCCGATTATCTTGTGGTGTGTACCCAGCATAAGCCAGATGCAGAAAGTCTGGGATTGTATTTATAAATACACACCTGCATACCAAAAAAAAAAACCAACCAAAAAAAAAACTCTTCATCAGAAGTTGAGGGGTATATACTCTGAAAGTACACGATTTTGGACGCAGCATCTGACCCTCCCATCCCTCTCCTCCAAGACCCTTTTGGCTAGTTCAGTGTCTGCGGATGTATGTGGGTGATAGGGCACAGAGGTAAATGGAGGAAGTGTTCCTATGGCAAAGACAGAGCTTCAGAGAACAGCTGGTGCTTCTCTTCCAAACAAAGGGAATACTATCCATCACTGAGCACCGTCTCTGATAAATGGATAAAAGAGACAATACCTTGCCAGCACATTACGTACATCCCAGATCATAGTTCTATCTGTATGATATGCAGCGAATACAGAGTTGTGCTGTAATGAAAACAAAGCAGTACAATGTTTTATTCAACTGATTGTAATCCTTTCAACTAGCAATGCAGAAAGAACATTTCCCTCACCTACTTAATTCAACCTCTACCTGCCATTAGATCAGTTCCAGAATGATGCCTTGAGCTAGTTTGGGATTTAATGGAACTGGTGCTGATTACAGTGCACAGCTCATGCAGGCATTACAATTGACAGCCTTCCTCATCATGTCTGGAGCTGCTCTCAGACAGTCTAATCAACAATCCTGTATCCCCATTAACACCACTGTAACAGCCAAGGTGTTTGGCGCAGATTGTGTTCAGCACAGGCGAACTTCAATAGACGTAGTTAAGCATTTTTATATTTCTGTCAAAGAGAGGGGAGTCTGCTCCAATTATCCAAATAAATGTCAAGTGATCTCATTAGGAAGCTAATAAGATGCTTCGCATTGGCTGTTAGGCAGACCTGATGATAATTTATTCTTGCTTTTTTTCCCCCTTACCACAATAGTTATAGGAGCATGCAATCAATGCACAGAATTGACCCTTTGCTAAGCACAGCCTGCTTGGTCACTGTTGCTAATTCCGACTAGCTTTACAGAACATCACACAGGAATGAACTTGAGAACACTGGCTGCATCGACATCCATACTTCCCTACTATATAGTAGGTGAAAAATGAAACGCTTTACTATCCCATGAGGCCATTGGAGAGGAGTTGTGAACAGCAGTGAAACTGTAAATCACATGACAATGACAACATGACATATGTAGTATGTCCGGTAGAGCTGCACGATTAATCGTAAAAAGATCGCGATCTCGATTCAAACACCCACGCAATCTTATTTATTAATGACAACGATTCGCCTGTGTCTATTAAACCTTTGACAAAAATCCTACAGGAACATTTACATCTGTGTTTGTGCTGCCGCTGATCCAAAAGAGAGCAGTTTTGAACCACACAGTAGTTATTTCAAAGACTATATAGAAAGACGCTTCACTCCTATTAGTTATGAATGGGAGAAACTGCAACGCGTAATACGGAATACGTCACGCCTTCTAGGTAAAAGAGCCAATCTCTGATTGATAAAGTCATTGCGTCACTGCAGCTGCTGTTAGAAGCTCTGGTTCCCATAGAAACCTGAGACTCGCGATTATGATCGCACATGGGCATTGACTCGTCTAGCCTGAAAAATACGCTTTTTTAACGCTATTTATGCATAAGAAACAACATTTATGGGACAGTTCATGTCAGATTTTGTTGCTTTTTTGAAATATGTTATTTAATTGTGAGTTTGCCAAACAGTTTTTGAGATTTCAGGATTCTCCCATTTAAATGGATATAGGACTTGGTCTTGGATGCCCGAAATAGCTGCCAAATATTCAAATGATCACAGAAGTATTAAGATAAAAGTTTACAGTTAGGATCAGATAGCGATCAAAATAGAGCAAATCGAAACTAATGTGGCGCTTGAAATAACTGTTGTATAAATTACCTTGGTACGCAACAAGTGACTTTGTCATTGAATCATTCATTCAAAAAGATTCGTTAAACCCTGATTCATCCAGTATTGAAACAAGTATTTATTAATGAGTCATTCATATATTCAAAACTACTTTTTTAAATAATTCATTCAAATTAATTAAAAATTTTCCGGTAATTAGCCAAGCAAATAATATTTTGTCAGAACCTCTAGTAAATTAGATGTTTGTTTTTTTGTTTTGTTTAGATGTCTATTCAGAATCGTGGGAGAATCACAATCTTTATTTGAAACCAAAAAAATCATGATTCTCATTTTATCCAGAATCGTGCAGCTCTAATGTCCGGATTGCATTCACTACAATTTATATTTTATAAAACATACTTTTTTAAAGGTCGCAAAATTAAATATTTATTCAAAAGAAGTTGGTACCTTCTCAAAGAGTGATGTTCAGTGCTCATTTAGTTATAAAAATTGATTGGATATCATTCTTTCATGGACTGAAATGAATTGTGAGATTACACAGTATTAACTCCCTACTCAGCATATTACCTCCCTGCCCATCCATTCAGCCTAGCATGGATAAAAGCAGAGAGTGCAGTGATAACCCCCTTGGGATAAACAGAACAGAACCAACAGTATTGCAGATAACATTAATGTTCTTAATGACAATTAATGTAACAACATGAATCAAGATAAATGACAGTCTGTTTTAAACAGGAATATCAGAAGGCCAAGTCCTAACTGTGGACAAGAGGAGGAGCTAGGGATGGAGGAGGGTAATTAGCTGTTAAAGCTGATAATACTGAATGGATCCTATATGCTGTGATAGGCATTGTATTCCTATAGGTAGATGTGGATCAGCTAAGAGTCAGTTGATGCGAGCTTGACTGACGTGATCTGCCAGATGCTTGGTTTAGTTGCTAACATTTTTAATTTAAATATTTAAGCTTTTAATCTAATATTTATATTTTGTTTTATTTCTGCTCTATTTCAATTAACAAAAAATATTTTAATAATTTTTGTTTTAGATAACATTGTGGAGTGAGGAAAAAAAAAAAAAATCATTAAGGAGGAAAAATAGGCGCCAAATAATTTTTTAAGAACCACACAACAATGAACTTAAATTTTTAAATCACTCACTTCTAATCATCCTGCTGTGTTTATATATCCCCCCTTTACAGTTTCAGCATTTTCATCTTGTGATTTTTCTGGGAAATGAATGTCACTATTTTCACTTAATACTATTATAGTTTTTGTTAATATTTTGAATCCGATTAGATTTTTATATTTTCTGCTCTAATTTTTCATTGTTTTAATTTAAAAAAAAAAATAATAATTTTTTTTCTTTGTTGTTTTTAAACATGTCTGTTTAGTTTGTATACATTTTTATTTTAGTATTAACATTTATTTCAAGCAATTAATTTTTTTTAATGGTTTTAGTTAACCCTGATGCTTAGTAAAATCTTTATATTGAATAATATGTGTCAAATATTGTTCTTAGACTTTATTTTGTATCAAATGAAAATGAATATAAATATATGGAAATTTATAAATATATTACATTTGGTTTGTGTAACCAAATAACAGGGGAAATTGATATACATACTACTTGACTTTGATTAATGAACAGGCCGAAATACAGCGGGACTCGCTTTACTTTTGCTGCTCATTCAAGTTCAGATGAGGAAGAAAAAAAATTGTTACATTTTAAATTTAAAGCACATTACAATATAAATAATATAAAGTAAACTTTGTCATAATTGATCGGCATTAGTTCATAAGTAATCAGCTGACAAATGTGCGCTAATCATTTAATACGAGCTGCTCTGAAGCACTTTTGCGAGAGCCTGAAGAACGTGCAACAGTGGCTACGTTTACATGCACCAATTTTCGTCAATCCGAATGAATTGAATCCGATTGCAGATCTGTTTACATGTACTCTAAACATTGTAATCTGAGTCAAATATCCGTTTATTTGTTTTATATACATTCCGACACTTTTGCACACGCGCTCTACGAGTGACGTCATATCAATCATATCAATAGTCTATTATTATAACTATTAGGTTCGGCTTCTTTTATTATTAAATTAATATTATACGTGCTGTGAGGATAATAAAAGGTTAGGTTATTAGCTATCTTTGAAAATGTTTTAAACATTTTTTAGGTCTATTATAGAATAAATTATAGGCCTATAATTAAAATTATTAAGAGTGTAGGCTATAATATTTCCTAACTCTGCAGTCATCAATGAAAATTAAGCGCAGCTTTACTTCAAGCACTGACTTTAAAAAAACAACCTGTTTAACACGAAATACTATTATTCTCATTTGTTTCACTAGGCTATATGTACGGCCACAAGAGAAATAATGGAATAAATTGAGACAGTTATATACTGTTATCAGCATTTTATGTTAAAATTCGTCTCTGAGAAAATATGCTCCGTTAATGCAGCGTCAGACAGCTCCATTTACTTTCAATTTCTGTAGTGAATACTGACCAAGGTTGAAACTTTTTCACCGGCATAACTCTTGCACAAACTTTGCACGTTGCTTCTTGTGTGATATCCATTGGCTCCCCTTCTTGTTTTAAAACAGAAAGATTTCCAATATTATTATGTAGCACATGCTTCATTGTGTATCTGCAGTCTACACAGCCGATTTCCCCTTTTAAATGACAAATATAGACAAATTTATATGAAGAAATAGACAGTTGTCTCCTTTACACAGGAGCATCTGGCGTCTGTTTGGTGTGTGATATTTTTCCCTACCCATTCACATTTTGGCGCTCTAACACAGCAAATGATGTGATAGGCTACTGGTCACAGAATACGCAAATAACATTCAGATTTTACAGTCATAATGTGTGAATTTTTATTTCCAATGGCGACCTCAGCAAAAATATCACTCGCAAATTAATATTTTTAGTCGCAAATGCAACTATTGTAGGCGCAGTCTGGAGCCCTGACATGCAGTTCCGCCATGGTCTTATCTTAGCTCGTCTAAGAAAATGTCGGACTGCAACAGTTGTTAAGGTGCTTAGCGAAGTTTCAGTTATCTATTCCTTATTTCACACATATTACTATAGTAAAAAAAAATATGAGGACTGAGATGGTGCAAAATTGGTGGGAGGCACACCCCTTTTAAATCATTCACTGCAGCATACAGCCTGAATTCCAACAGGGGTTGATTCACTCAGCGAATTACACAAAACATCTACTGTGTTCTTCTAACAGATAAGTGGAACCATTGCATGACTTTTTTATGTAAAGCCACGCTCTCTCTATGAGGGCAGATGTTTGATTTGTGTGAGCCAGTAAGATTCTTGAGATTTTCTCAATTTTCTCGCCACAGAGAAGGTCTACGTTACCTGGAGAGAGCACGCTATTCGTTAGCATTTTCACTCAGTGGAAGTTGGTTTACTTGTGCATGAAACCCAAGGAGTACATGACCTGGAGGCTTCCATCTTTGTAACTTTGTCATGTAACTCATCACCCATCAAAGGTTTCAGGAAAAGTCAATTTCACACTTTTAAGAGTTTCCCTAAAAACCTGTCACTGGTAAAACATCTACAATAATTTAATAAAATACTAATTCTGGGAAAAATATAGACTACATGTCAAAAGTTTGGAATAATTAATGAGTTTCTTATGCTCACCAAGGCTGCGTTTATTTAATCAAAAATACAGTATAACAGTAATATTGTGAAAAAATCCAAACTTTTGACTGGTAGTGTATTTTGTCAGAATTCATTAATAGTGTAACGAAGCGTCACTCGAAGTGGGATCCATAAGCAGGCTTTTATTAGAATCGTGGTCAAACAGGCAATGGTCAGACACCAGCAAACACTGTAACGAAGAGCAGACACAGTCGTGGCCGATAAACAGGCAGTAAATCAGGGCAGGTGGAGATCAGATCACAGATCAGAAACAAAGCAAATAGTCCAACAGGCAGGCAGCAGAGAATCATAAACGGGGAACTAACTGGCTCACAACAGGCAGGCAATACATGAATAAACGCTCAGAAATGCAAACCGTAGTAATACAAGACCTTGCAAAGAGACAGATTATATAGGCCGGTGAATGAGCTGCAGCTGGGCAACATAATCAGTGCCAGGTACGGGGCTGATGGGAAATGTAGTGTGTATGTGTAAGAGTCAGTATTCGGGTGAGGGAGCCCTCTGATGGCCAGAGGAGGGAATCACGGAGTTCGTCTCTGTAAAAGAGCCCCCTCCATGTGAGCGACTCCTAGCGCAAGGAGGCAAACGACGCAGAGGTCTCCCACGTGGTCCAGGGGTCGGCCTCTCCAGATGGGTTCGGTGGAATTCCTCCATGAGATTGGGGTCGAGAATGTCGGATCACCGGACAGGTAGTGGTCGTGATGGTTTCTGAATATTGCAGGTTTGACATTGGTGGACAAACGTGGTGCTATCTTTGCACAGGGATGGCCACCAGAAGCGGTTCTGCAGGAGATGGATAGTAGCAGTAATACCAGGTTGACCAGAGCTGGGCAGAGAATGGACCTGTTCTAGGACTCTATTTCAGAGGATTTCAGGTACAAAGACTTTATTAGGTGGACATTCAGCTGGAATTTCGACCTGAGCATTGGCCTGTTCATTCTTAGTCATGATATCCCACTGGATGGGAGCAACAATGAGGTCGGAGTACAGAATTGTTTCAGGAGGTTGTGGGGATTGGTCAAGCTCATGTTGTCTGGATGTTGTCTTTTGTGTTTTTGGACCCAGGACAATAAGTGACCACAAAGTTGAAGCGTGTGAAGAACAGCGACCTGCGAGCTTGCCTGGGGTTGAGTCTCTTAGCAAGTTCGTAGGTATTCCAGATTCTTATGATCGGTCAGAATTGTAAATGGATGTGTAGACCCCTCTAACCAATGATGCGAAGACCTGGATAAGGCTAAGAGCTCCCTGTCTCAAACATCATAATTCCGCTTTGCTACGTTCAGTTGTCTGGAGTAGAATGCACAAGGGTAAAGTCTGAGAGGTGACCCTTATCTTTGAGATGGAATAGCACCCAGGCCAGAGTTTGAAGCGTCCACTTCAACGACAAAGGGGAGTTGGGGTGATGCAGAATGGGAGCATAGACAAAACGTTGTTTGAGTTGTTCGAAGGATTGGATGGCTGCATTGGACTATTTGAGACGATTGGCTCCCTTCTTTATTATTGAAGTCAGAGGGTTAGCAACAGAGCTGAAGTTTCTAATAAAACATCGATAGAAGTTGACGAACCCCAGAAAGCTTTGAAGTTCCTTCAGTGTAGCAGGCTGTGGCCAATCGTCCATGGCGACTCCTTCCAAACTTAATCAGTGCCAGGTACAGGGCTGATAGGAAATGTAGTGTGTATGTGTAAGAGTCAATATTTGGGTGAGGGAGCCCTCTGATGGCCAGAGGAGGGAATCACAGAGTTCGTCTCTGTGACAAATAGCCTACCTTTTAATCATCACAGTCAGAAGAATGATGTGGTTTTTGATTGTTGCTGTTTGCTGTCTGCTAACAACATGATAGAAATTGTGGTTGAACATTGTGTTGAAATCCCTGAACAAATACCTTTTTTAATGATCAAGTTTTTGATCTTCGTCGCTTATCAGGTTAATCAGGATGTCCATGCCGGTCAACTTCTGCAGACAGACATCTAAATAGAGCAATTTATGTAAGGCTAAGTAAATAAGTGTGCTCGCCTCCTATCGATGTTTTGTAGCTTAGAGACCTTAGTTTGGCACAGGGGAGTAGATTTATAAGGCTTTTTGCTGATTCTGCTTACAGTGCAACTCTGCCCTACTGCAAGAAGAGCACATTACTGTGTGTGTATGTGTGGGTGCAAATCTGTTGTTTCGTCTCATACAGTACATAAATGTTGTCCTTGTCCCTCAGATGTGACTCCTGACATAGATTCAGCCTATATGAAACATTTGAGACCGGTTTATGTGGTAACAAGGGCTTGACATTGCTGCCAACCTGCCAATTGCGGGTGGTTTCAAGCAGGTGGATTCCGGGTTGAATTTTATATAATATATACATTTTTCAACTGTAGCCTTTTAAAAAGGCATCTGAAATAATAAAGTAAGTTTGACAATGTTGTCCGAAATATCAATATGTCTATACACATCGATACAGAAATATCTGAAACGCTTCCAATACTCATTTTCCACAAAATCGATACACTGTACTAGCTTTGCTTTCCCACTATCTCATCTCTCCGACAGGTAGTTGACACACAAACCCACCACCCCTCACTTATGCGTTTCATTTGCTTCGGATGAATATTGTTGGTGTTACAGGACTTGAATTTTGGCATAGGATTGCGCATATTTTACTCCTTCCCGCAGATTCTATGCTCACACCCAGAGTGTACGCACATAAAGCCGCCTCTTAGTAAATTGATTGACACAGTCATTTATGTTTTAAGTGAATGTACACAGTTGAGAAAGAAACCATATAATGGTATAACAGTAACAGTATGATGGATCAGTACGTCAGGTCTTAAAGTGATAGCAGCCTATATACCTGCTGCCAAAATATGAGATAATATTAAAGGCTTGAAAAAAGAAATTTCTGTCATTAATTACTCACTCTCATGTCGTTCCACACCCCTAAGACCTTTGTTTATCTTTGGAACACAAAAATATTTTTGATGAAATCCAAGGTTTTTTTATCCCCCATAGAAAGCAATGTAATAACCATTCAAGGTCCAGAAAGGTATTTAAGACATTGTTAAAATAGTCAATGTGACTACAGTGGTTCAACCTAAATGTTATGAAGCGACAAGAATACTTTTTGTGCATGAAAACCCCCCCACAAATAATGACTTTATTCACTTTATTCAAATTCAATGAATTTCTTCTCTACGCTGTCAGACTCGTTAATGCAGTGAACATAGTTCAGCGCTTCCGTGTTTACGCCAGAACGCCGGCTCAGTATTAGCCAGCTCCTGTGTCAGCATCACACACGTGTTGTGCTGCTCACTTGAACAGCGTTGGCCAATGCTGAGTTGGGATTCCGATGTAGAAGCCACAGTGGCTGGTGAGCAAAAAAGTTACTGTCAAGCCCTGGTGGTAAGCCCTTTTGTGTATTAAGGATTGGGCTCATGTCTTGGCTAATGGTCTTATGATGATAACAACAGTCATGGCTGTATTTTTTTTATTAGGTCACCATTCAAATAATTCACATTTCTACAATTGTTTATTTTTATTAATAGACTGACAGCTTTATTGCTCAATGATTTAGTGTACATTTTATCATTGTGTTTTTGAAAGATTGAAAGATAAAACTATAAAAAAGATAAAGATAAAAAGAAAGATAAAAACTATAAAGAAAATATTATTTTGCACCAGGTTCAGTCATTTAACATCTGTAGGATTTTTGCACTATATGTTCAAATCAATATAATAGATATACACTACCATTCAAAAGTTTGGGGTTAGTAAGATTTTTTTTAAAGAAATTAATACTTTTATTCAGCAAAGATGCTTTTGTCACGGAGTCACAGCCTGCATCCCATCACCCAGGACACTATAAAGACTCTCACTCCCTTCACATCTTTGTCTGTACGTACATGGACTCCTTACCCATTACTTACCTGCATCTTCCTGTGTCTTCTTCCCATTGTCTCCTGTCTCCAACCGTCTGTTCCATGTTGATTCCTCTACCTGCAAATACAAACCTCTATTACCCTCAGCTAAGTGACTGTTCCAAAATGCTTGTTTACCTACTCACCTGAATCCTTCATTTGCCTGTGTTCATGCCTCTGTTCTAATAAACATCTGTGTTCACTCACCCCTCTGCCTCCGTCTGTGTCCTGACAAAAGACCAGACCTTATGCAGAGCACCTCGGACACAGGCGGGGATCGTACTGCGGACCCGTTTACCACTTTATTCGACACAGTGTGATCCTCACTCCGACAGCCTGCCACAAGCACGTCATCCATAGTCCCAGCTGATCTTCTGCACGCCGTCCGCCATGCACTCCTTCACCCAGCACCTGCTGCTTTTTCTTTAACTGCCTCTCAGTCCCATGGCCCGACCAGCAACATTCTCTGGCATGGCGGAGGATTGCAGTGGGTTTCTCCTACAGTGCTCGCTCTACCTGGAAGCCCAATCTTATCTCTTCTCCACTTAGCGATCCCGGGTCGCGTTCGTCATCTCTGTTCGCTGGACAAGTGCGGCATAGGGCTCAACCCCTCTGGAAATCCAACTCCCCAGTTACAGCCACCATCACCTCCTTCTTCAATCACTTCTGGGAGGTGCTCGGACAAAGCACCGCCGATCTCTCTGTACATGACCAAATCTTCAGTTTACACCAAGGTAATGAATCTGTGAGTATGTGTGCCCTCCGACTTTGTACACTGGCGGCCGCTAGCAGCTGGAACAAAACGGTCCCGACAACAGCCTTTCGCCAGGGCTTGAATCCTCACGTGAAACAGTTGATGGTCATGTACCCATACAATGGATCCTCTGACCACCATGCCCAGCGGTGAGTACAATCCAACTGCCCGCTCGTATTGCACCTCTCACTAGAACGACTGTACATGTCATTAACTCTCACATCTGTGTTTCAGCGCAAGCCCTCATTGATTCCGGTTCCACAGAAAACTTCATCAGCAACCAGATTCTCCAGAAATTGTATGTACGTCGCAAACGCTGCCAACAGGATCTCTGGTCACATCTGGCATTTCTCCCCCACACTAACGCTCCACATTGTCTTCACATGGAGGAGATCACATTTATGGTGCTGGAAGGGTCCATCGCGGACATTATCCTGGGACGCCCCTGGCTCACACAACATCAGCCGGACATCCAGTGGAACACTGGTGAGATCCTCAAGTGGAGTGAAGAATGTTTTAAGAACTGTTTGTCTCCTACTAGAAATTCTTCCTCGAATCTCCAATCTTCTTCTGCTGACTTCTTCCAGCGTCCTTCCTATCCTCTCCCCCTCCATTGAAAGTCCTGAAACTGACCTCAAAGTGGAAATTCCTCCTGAATACCGGGCGTTTCAGGATGTGTTCAGCAAGTGGTTGGCAATGCAACTACCACCTCACCGGCCATGGGACTGCGCTATTGACCTGCTGCCTGGGGCTACCCTACCCAAGGGTAGGGTTTACCCATTGTCCATCCCGGAACAGAAGGCCATGGAGGAGTACATTCAGGAGGCACTTAAACAACGGTTCATCCGACCCTCGACATCCCCTGCCGCTTCAAGCTTCTTCTTTGTGGCCAAGAAGGACGGAGGCTTGAGGCCGTGCATTGACTACCATCACCTGAACTCCCAGAAGGTCAAGTTCAGTTATCCCCTTCCTCTGGTCCCGGCGGCTCTGAAGCAGCTACGGGGAGCTCGCTTCTTCTCCAAACTGGACCTGCGGAGCGTGTATAACCTCATTCGTATACACTGGGGGGATGAGTGGAAAACTGCCTTCATTACACCGTCTGGACACTATGAGTACCGGGTTATGCCGTATGGCCTCTCAAACTCTCCCTCCAACTACATGAATGAGGTGTTCCGGGAGTTCCTCCACCAGTTTGTGGTAGGCCATGTTTCTAGCATCTGTAAAACCGCATTCTTCCATCTTAAAAATATATCTAAACTACGACATATGCTCTCAATGACAAATGCAGAAGTTAGTTCATGCGTTCATGACCTCAAGGCTAGATTATTGTAACGCTCTACTGGGTGGTTGTTCTGCTCGCCTGTTAAACAAACTACAGCTTGTACAAAATGTAGCAGCTAGAGTTCATACTAGAACTAAGAAGTACGACCATATTGGCCCAGTTCTATCCACACTGCATTGGCTTCCTGTTAAACATCGTATAGATTTTAAAATCTTGCTAATTACTTACAAATCACTAAATGGTTTAGCTCCCCAGTACCTGAGCGAGCTCTTAATGCATTATAGTCCTTCATGTCTATTGCGATCTCAGAATTCAGGCCAGCTGATAATACCTAGAATATCAAAATCAACTGCAGGTGGTAGATCCTTCTCCTATTTGGCACCTAAACTCTGGAACAATCTTCCTAGCATTGTTCGGGAAGCAGACACACTCTGTCAGTTTAAATCTAGACTAAAAACGCATCTCTTTAACCTGACATACACATAACACATTATCAATTTATTTTTTCAAGTCTGTTAAAGGATTATTAGGCTGCATAAATTAGGTCAGCCGGAACTGGGAACACTTCCTATAACACCAGATGTACTCATTACATCAGAAGAAGAATGGCATCTATGCTAATATTAGTCTTCCTGTTTATCTTGAGGTTTACCGCAGTCAACCGGATCCGGGCCGTACCCAGGTGAGATTCAGGACCTACGCCTTGACACGACCACAACGCACCCCTCAGCCGAGATTGACTCAACTAGATCATCCATTGTGAAGGCCTCATCGACACGACAGCCAGTGGCACAGTTCCTCAACAAACCGTCCATACCGGCGTGATGAATACGATCCTCAACTGGATTGAACTGGAATAAATACTTTGAATGTTGCGATCCTATCGGGCTTATGATAGCTACCTGAATCATAACAAAGCACTGTTTGCCAGAGGAGAACTGGCCCCCTGACTAAGCCTGGTTTCTCCCAAGGTTTATTTCTCCATTTTGCCACCTGTTTGCCACCTGATGTCACCTGTTGGAGTTTGGGTTCCTTGCCGCTGTCACCTTTAGCTTGCTTAGTTGGGGACACTTGACATTTGATATTCAACAGTGCTTTGCATTTGCCTGCATTGACACCATTTTCTTTAAGAGCTGCTGTGCAGCCAAAATTATATACCAGTTATCACTGTAAAGCTGCTTTGACACAATCTGCATTGTAAAAAGCGTTATATAAATAAAGGTGACTTGGTTTGACTTGACTAGTCTACATCGACGGCATCCTTATTTACTCCCGGAACCAGGCCGAACATCGCCAACACATCTCCCAGGTCCTTGAGAAGCTCCGCCAGCACCATCTATACCTCAAGCTGGAGAATTGCGAGTTCCATACCACCTCCGTGCATTTCCTGGGCTACGTCATAGACCAACACAGCATCCAGATGGACCAGAGGAAGGTGGAAACCATCCGCAACTGGCCATTACCTACCACCGTGAAAGAGTTAGAATGTTTCCTGGGGTTTGCGAACTTCTGTCGTTGCTTCATCCACAACTACAGTCTCCTCAGTGCACCCCTCACCTCGCTCCTCAAAGGCCGGCCCAAGTCTCTGTCCTGGACTCCATCTGCCTGAGAAGCTATCCACCAGCTCCAAGAAGCCTTCCTCACCGCTCCGATCCTGGTCCATCTGAACCCTGATCTCCCGTTCATCGTCGAAGTCGACGCCTCATCCACTGGGGTCGGGGCGGTGCTGTCACAGCGGCAGGGTGATCCACCACGACTCCATCCATGTGCCTTCTCCAAAAAGCTATCCCCAGTGGAGCAAAACTATGACATCGGTAACAGAGAGCTTCTTGCCATCAAGTTAGCATTGGAAGAATGGAGATACTGGCTGGAGGGAGCAAACCACCAGTTCGAGGTGATTACAGACCACTGTAACCTGGAGTACCTCCGTGATGCAAAAAGACTGAACCCTCATCAGGTCTGCTGGGCCCTTTTCTTCACTAGATTCAATTTCACGGTCTCCTACCGCCTGGGAACCAAGAACTGCAAGGCAGACGCCTTATACCGGCTGTATCAACCCGATCCAGAAAACTCAGATCCTGAACCTGTCCTCCCTCCAGCGATGATCGTCAGCCCTATCCAGTGGTCCATCAATCAACGCATTTCCCAAGCTAACCACTCTGATCCAGCTCCGCCGGGAGGTCCTGAGGGGCTTCTCTACGTTCCACCGGCCCACTGTTAGCCCCTCATGGGCTCACACCTCTTCAGGCTCTGGACACCCAGGCAGTTTGCGTACCCTCTCGCTCCTGCGGCAACACTACTGGTGGCCCTCCATGACTCAGGATGTCTCCCGCTACATCAGAGGATGCTCAGTCTGTGCCGTTGCCAATACTACTAGGAGGCTTCCTGAGGGAAAACTGGTTGCCTTACTTATACCCCGCAGACCGTGGACACATCTGGGAATTGACTTCATGACAGACTTACCAATTTCAAACAGCTTCTCTGTGTACTGGTAATAGTGGACCGATTCTCCAAGGCTTGCAAACTCATACCTCTCAAGGGCCTTCCCACTGCGCTGAAAGCCGCCGAAGCCTTGTTCCATAATGTAGTCCGTCATTTCAGCATTCCTGAAGACATTGTTTCCGACTGTGGACCACAGTTCATTTCCAGAGTGTTGCAAACCTTCTTTAAGCTCCAAGGAGTGTCCGTCAGCCTGTCATCCGGTCACCACCCACGGACCAACGGCCAGACTGAGCACAAGATCCAGGAGATCAGGAGATACCTGAGGTTATACTGCCACCGGAACCAGGACAGCTGGAGCCAGTTTCTACCCTGGGCAGAATATGCTCATAACTCCCTTCGGCAGACCACCACAGGGCTCACCCCATTCCAGTGTGTCCTGGGCTACCAACCACCACTCTTCCCCTGGTCAGGTGAGCCCTCTGAGGTTCCAGCTGTCAACCACTGGTTCCAGCAGAGCAAGAGAGTGTGGGACTCGGCTCATGTCCATCTCCAGCAGGCAGTTCGGAGACACAAGAGGCATGCCGACGCCAGAAGGGGCCCCACTCCTCATTACCAACCTGGCCAGAAGGTGTGGCTCTCGACATCCGTCTCTGGCTGCCCTGCAGCAAGCTGAGTCCCTGGGTACGTAGGTCCCTTCACTATACAGAGGCAGCTCAACAAAGTCACCTACCATCTCAATCTCCTGCACAGTACCGTATCTCCCCTTCATTTCATGTCTCCTTACTAAAGCCCCACACTGAACCCATGTCTTCTCCTTCCACAGATCCTGGTGACGATGCGGTACCTCCTCCTCCCAACATCGCCGAAGAAGAGGCCATCTACTGGGTGCAGGCGATCCTCGACTCCCGGGATACTGTCATGGAGTCACAGCCAGTACCCACCAACACCAACGCATCGTCACCAGATCGCCACGCTCCTCCCACTCGTTCAGTCTAGAATACTAATCACCTGCATTCTGTCACCCAGGACACTATAAAGACTCTCACTCCCCTTACCTGCATCTTCCTGTGTCTTCTTCCCATTGTCTCCCGTCTCCAACCGTCTGCTCCATGTTGATTCCTCTACCTGCAAATACAAACCTCTAAGTGGCTTGTTCACATACTCACATACTCACCTGAATCCTTTGTTTACCTGTGTTCGTGCCTCTGTTCTAATAAACATCTGTGTTCACTCATCCCTCTGTCACTGTCTGCGCAAATGTGACATTACGTTATAACAAAAAAATATAAATCAAATAAATGCTGTTCCATTATATTTTTTACTTTTAATTCATCAAAAAAAAAAAAAAAAAAAAAAATGCACCATGGTTTCCACAAAAATATTAAGCAGCACAGCTAATTTCAACATTGATTATAATAAGACATGTTTCTGGAGCACCAGATCAGTATATTAGTATGATTTCTGAAGGATCATGTCGCACTGAATACTGGAGTAATGATGCTGAAAATTTAGCTTTGCCATCACAGGAATAAACCACATGTTAAAATATATTAAAGGGGAAAAAACTGTTTTTAAATTTTAAATTGAAAGTGACGTGACGTGGCCAAGTATGGTGACCCATACTTGGAATTTGAGCTCTGCATTTCACCCATCCAAGTACACACACAGCAGAATTGTGAGAGAAATTGTGATAATATTTTACTGTATTACTGTTTTTACTGTATTTCTGATCAAAGAAATGCAGCCTTGGTGAGCAAAAAAGAGATTTCTTTCAAAACATTAAAAATATCGCCCCAAACATTTGACAGTAGTGCAATAATCCCATATTTATTTGCTACAAATTAGTATTAATTAGTAGTTATTGTGTAAATTATCGAGAGACATAGTATTTCTCATCAAAACTAATTAAATATTATCTGCACAATCCATTTTACTTTAAAAAATAATGAGCTAGTAGTAAAGTAGTAGTAGTAGTAAAGTTTTGTTTTGTTTGTGGAAAACACAAAGTAAACATACACTGTTTTGATTCCTCACTCTAATGTGTGAGCATAAGCCCTTTCTCTCTAATGGACAGAAGAGGGGCACAGAACAGAGACTACTGCATTGCTCTAATTACTGTCTTGGAGTCAGAGATGTGGAGTTCGCCAGGGAAATGCATTCACAGGCTGGAATATTTTAAAACAGAATTGGTTAAAGCAGCAGAGAGAGCTAGACAACGTAAAATATGAGGAACGTTTCTCCACCACCTAGTCTACTTCTCTCTGAATCAGTTCTAATTGTCTGAATGCCACTTAATTATACATACTCTGGTTTTGATTTAATTACGACTAGTTACTCATCCACACATTAACTGTAAGACAGGGAAAAATAGATAATTATTATGATAGATGATAATTAAGCCAAAACAAGCTGAAGGCATGTTGAGTAGGGTTAATTGTTTATTTATTTTTTCTTCTTTCATTTCACCTCATAACCTGTCTGCTCATGAAATCTGAGGGCCTTGATTAATGTTCTGTGCTGGAAGGTAGTCAGTTGTGTGGGAGTAAACAGCTTTTTAAAATAAAAAGGCATTAGGTTGAATTGGTTAAAATTAGCTTACCAAAAAAGAAAAAAAAGAAAAAAGAAAAACAGCCACAGTGCTGTAGTCAACAGACAATGGCTCTAAAATTACGTAGTGAGCTACCTACATAGAGCTAGTTCACACAAAACATTTTTGCTGTTAAAAATCGTGAGATGCAGGTCAGTGGAACAAAGAAAAAAAAAGTATAAGGTCTAGAGACGCATTTTTTTAAAAGTTGAACTTTTTTTTAACTTGAGCGCCGCATTTTTATGAAGACTGTGTCATGCGCAAGACACTGCAAAAGACGTGAGACGTGAGCACAGCAATTAAAGACACCTGACTAGCCTGTGTTTACATTGAAAAACAATGGAAAAGTAGTGCAGTGGAATAGAAAAAGGCCTGTTAACACCAAGAATGATAACTATCAATATAACTATAATGATAACTATATTAGTGTCCACACTAAAACATCCTGTTTATTCTAAGTGTGCTGCAGTTTTGTCATCCGCCGCTTTAAGTGCTTGAACTCTTTAAAGCAGGATGGATTCTGATAAGGTTTTTATCATTCATCAGCTGAAAAAAACATTCTGTGAAAGTGATTCCAACATAAAATTTCGCGGTGCTGTTATTGCAGTTGTGGTGTAGACTCTGCTACTCTTTTATATTTAGGACAATTTTTAGAACTATACTTTTATTGTTATCTTTATAGTTATCATAACTGAAAAGCTTATAGTTATGCTAATAAACTGTGCACTTGGCAGAGGAATTATTAATGATTATTGCTAATAATAAATGCACAATAAGCCATTTGAAGCCATGTTTTACAGTTATTTTATCATGTTAGGTGGTTTTGATTTTGCCTCTTAAACATGATAATAAAATCACATATAATCACTAAAATCAACTCTTGTGTCTTGCTAATTTAATTTTTTAAATTGTTTTTAGAGTTTATTTTAACATTCGCTAGCTATAGATATGAATGCAGTACAGTAAGACTTGTGTTGAGTAACTGAAATGTAACATGCCAATGTCAGTTTACCAAAATAGTCATCTTTAAGTTATTAAGAACAAGAAATTAGTTGTTCTCATATTTTCTCTAGCACTCCATTTAATTTTGGGATTTCATTTCCTCTAGACTCCATTAAACATTCCTTCAGATAAACCTTGAGTAAAACTTTTATTGGCTGAAGAAAGGTTTGACATTTTTCTTGCAATTTACTAACTGCTGAGTCATTTTGCTGCAGAAACAGCCAGGTAAACAAGTGAGCAAATGGGACACATTGGAAGAATTATTGCATCTTTTATCCTTGTTAAAGGAACATTTAGTTTTGTAAAACTGCTCACATAAGCCTTATGGGTGTTTACTTTAAAGTATACTTCTCATTCTTCAATCTTCCTAGTTATACGAGTGGTTATTGACATTGTTATTTGAAAGCTCTTTAATCTGTCACCTCATCTTTATTATATACTGTATATTCTTTCTGTGAAAAGTATATATATATATATATATATATATATATATATATATATATATATATATATAGATGCTTATCAACCATTTTCATACCAATATATAAGGCAGCCATATTAAGACTTTTAAATCATTGTGCTCAAAAATTAGTCACCTCACCCAACCATGCTTCTCATAGACTGTTCTTGCATTAGAGGTGCTGGGCATATAATTAGAATATCATCAAAAAGTTGATTTATTTCACTAATTCCATTCAAAAAGTGCAACTTGTATATTATATTCATTCATTACACACAGACTGATATATTTCAAATGTTTATTTCTTTTAATTTTGATGATTATAACTGACAACCAAGGAAAATCCCAAATTCCCAATTCAGTATCTCAGAAAATTAGAATATTACTTAAGACCAATACAAAGAAAGGATTTTTAGAAATCTTGGCCAACTGAAAAGTATGAACATGAAAAGTATGAGCATGTACAGCACTCAATACTTAGCTGGGGCTCCTTTTGCCTGAATTACTGCAGCAATGCGGCGTGGCATGGAGTCGATCAGTCTGTGGCACTGCTCAGGTGTTATAAGAGCCCAGGTTGCTCTGATAGTGGCCTTCAGCTCTTCTGCATTATTGGGTCTGGCATATCACATCTTCCTCTTCACAATACCCCCTAGATTTTCTATGGGATTAAGGTCAGGCGAGTTTGCTGGCCAATTAAGAACAGGGATACCAGGTACTGGTAGCTTTGGCACTGTGTGCAGGTGCCAAGTCCTGTTGGAAAATGAAATCTGCATCTCCATAAAGTTGGTCAGCAGCAGGAAGCATGAAGTGCTCTAAAACTTCCTGGTATACGGCTGTGTTGACCTTGGGCCTCAGAAAACACAGTGGACCAACACCAGCAGATGACATGGCACCCCAAACCATCACTGACTGTGCAAACTTTACACTGGACCTCAAGCAACGTGGATTGTGTACCTCTCCTCTCTTCCTCCAGACTCTGGGACCCTGATTTCCAAAGGAAATGCAAAATTTACTTTCATCAGAGAACATAACTTTGGACCACTCAGCAGCAGTCCAGTCCTTTTTGTCTTTAGCCCAGGCGAGACGCTTCTGACGCTGTCTGTTGTTCAAGAGTTCAAGGAACGCGACAGCTGAAACCCATGTCTTGCATACGTCTGTGCGTAGTGGTTCTTGAAGCACTGACTCCAGCTGCAGTCCACTCTTTGTGAATCTCCCCCACATTTCTGAATGGGTTTTGTTTCACAATCCTCTCCAGGGTGCGGTTATCCCTATTGCTTGTACACTTTTTTCTACCACATCTTTTCCTTCCCTTTGCCTTTCTGTTAATGTGCTTGGACACAGAGCTCTGTGAACAGCCAGCCTCTTTTGCAATAACCTTTTGTGCAAGGTGTCAATGGTCGTCTTTTGGACAACTGTCAAGTCAGCAGTCATGATTGTGTAGCCTACAGAATATTTAAAGTCCTTTGCAGGTGTTTTGAGTTAATTAGCTGATTAGAGTGTGGCACCAGGTGTCTTTAATATTGAACCTTTTCACAATATTCTAATTTTCTGAGATAATTTGGGATTTTCCTTAGTTTTCAGTTATAATCATCAAAATTAAAAGAAATAAACATTTGAAATATATCAGTCTGTGTGTAATGAATGTATATAATATACAAGTTTCACTTTTTGAATGGAATTAGTGAAATAAATCAACTTTTTGATGATATTCTAATTATATGACCAGCACCTGTAGAATAATTATAAAAAGTGCCTGCTGAATGGAAGTAACTTGAAGGGTATTTTAGGAGTAACAAAGTTTAGTGGTGTGTCCTGTGAGGTTATGTTTGTTTCACCAAGCATATAAGGCAATATTTGACTACATTAAAGAAAACTGCTATATCTGTAATGTTTTTTGAACTTGTACTTCATTTGCAAAGTTTATTTATATTGAGTTACAATGCTCAAGGCCATTAATCACACAATTAAAAGTTTTTACTTTTTCTTTTGAATGACATTTAAATACTCTTTTAAGAAAATGACATGCCATTCAATGAGGTTCTCAGTTGATTCTCACAGAAATGCTGATGAATCACAGTCATGTTTTGGAGCTTAGTTTTCTAGATTTACAGTAGCAATTCTAGAGATGAAGACGTATTGCATATCATACATACATATACAGTACATTAGGGGTGTAATGGTACACAAACATGACGGTTCGGTACATACCTCGGTATTGAAGTCACGGTTTGGTACAGGTTTGGTACAGCGGGGGGAGAAAGCTAAACATAAAATAGCTTTTTGTAATTAGTAAACTGTTTTTTTTTTGTTTTTTTTTCTCGTATCTCTGTGTTTGAAAATTTTTTAATTATAAATACAATTTTCTTAAAGATAAAAAAAATCTATCTTAGCTAATGCTGTAAACTAGCCTATATTAGGGAGCCCTTACTTACACATTACTATAATATTAAAGGTCACAATTAACAACAGAGCCTTAAATATTGAATTCAGTTGCTATTTATTTTTTGGATTAAAAAAAACATGTAAATTGCATGGCAGGTTTCGCATTAACTTCGAAATCTAATTATAAAGTTAATTTTCTACTGCAAATTATTTTTCCAATATAATCCTTTCCACAGCAGCTGTCATAACTTGTATTCATGAGAAATTTATTTAAACATACATTAAATAATTAAGACATTACTGACAGATTAAGTAAATATAATGAATAGGCTAATATAGTGCATTTACTAAATGCTCCTCTCTAGAGTTCATTTCTCTGGTGAACTATCAAGGTAAATGTAATGCTACATGAGATATTTTTGGCCAAGTACACACTGCAGCTAAATTCGCTTGTCAGTTCTACTTTTAGTGCTTAATCGCATTCTGTCCACACAGTTCAGTAAAATACGGGAGTGACAACCGCATTCTACAACCGAATTAACTCCCAAAAAATACAGGTAGTGACAACCGCATTTACATAAATTCTATGCAGTGTGTATAAACCTGTTTGCTTTATGAGACGAGCTTAAACAACAAGCCCAAATACGCTTATAATGGGTGACCATGGCAACACAGAAAGAGCACGCTCTGTGTGAAACAGGCTGTACAAGCATAAACAAAACACGACGCCTCCGTCAACTATGTTAGTGTGTTTAGTTAAATTGCTGAAAATAACGAGTGTTTTGTCACTGTAATATTACTTTGGTCACAACAACGGATACCAAACACAAGAGACACCAGAATGTCGCTATGGTTTCCAAGCTGTCAATCATCGCATTTTTTAAAAAGTGAGTCGTGTTCCGTACACACATGTAATGATAATTTATGGGATTCACTCCCGTATTTAAATGCGGTTGTCACTCCTGAAACTTACAGTGTGTATGTGGCCATTCTCTAGCCATTTTATTGATATCTTTCAGCAGTTGAAACACTGGTTGAGAGATTCAATTCATTTCAATTCACATTTATTTGTATAGCGCTTTTCACGATACATATCGTTTCAAAGCAGCTTTACAGAGAATGCATGTCAACATTACAATTTAGAGAATACAGTTAGCTAACAATGTAATAATTTAGGCAATTTAATTTACAATCACTGTTAGCAGTTTAATTGAAGGTAAAAGCAAAGAGCTGCTAGAAATAATGAATTACATATTAACAATAATTAGGATATATAGAATTTTGGGAATGTGCATGTTGATCCAGATGTTGCGTCATCTGAAGTCCTCACAGGAGTTGGTGCCGTCTCTTCACAGGTGATGGTCATCTGAGGTCTTCTTAAGAGGCTGGATCCAAACTGAAGCTTATGTACTCTCTAGCCACTTCAGGACGGGCGTCCTGAGATGAAACAGAAAAGCAAATGGAGAACATTTAGCGTAGCTGCTGTTCATAACATTAAGCAAAGATAGTCATGTGCAATTGATCTGATATGAGATGCATTATGTGAATGCTTGGCTAAAGAGATGCGTCTTTAATCTAGATTTAAACCTGGTGAGCGAACCGAGCTCTATCCGAAATATTATCAGGAAGGCTATTCCAGAGTTTAGGAGCCAAATGTGAAAATGCTCTCCCTCCTTTAGTGGACTTAGATATCCTGGGTACAACCAGAAGTCCAGAGTTTTGTGATCTTAAAGAGCGTGAAGGATTGTAGGGCGATAGAAGATCGGTTAAGTACACAGGAGCTAAACCATTTAGAGCCTTATAGGTCAGTAGCAATACTTTATAATCGATACGGAACTTAACAGGTAACCAGTGTAGTGATGATAAAATTGGTGTTATATGATCATATTTTCTTGACCTGGCAAGAACTCTAGCAGCTGCATTTTGTACTAATTGTAGCTTGTTTATTGAGGAGGCAGGACAACCAGCTAGTAATGCATTACAATATTCTAGTCTAGATGTCATGAATGCATGAACTAACTTTTCTGCATCAGAAATAGATAACATATTCCATAGCTTAGCAATGTTTCTGAGGTGGAAGAAGGCTGTTTTTGTAACATGTGAAATATGATTTTTGAAGGACAAGTTGCTGTCTAATATAACACCCAGGTCTTTAACTGTCGAGGATGGAGTAACAGTACATCCTTCTAAATGCAAATTGTAGTTTCGAGAGATTCTGTGTACAGGTTTTTGGTCCAATAAGTAATACTTCAGTCTTATCTGAATTTATTAGAAGAAAATTACTAGTCATCCAATGTTTTACTTCTTTAACACACTCTGTCAGATTGGATAATTTGGAGATTTCATCTGGTCATGATGAAATATATAACTGAGTATCATCAGCATAGCAGTGGAAACTAATTCCATGTTTTCTTATAATATCACCAAGTGGCAACCAACTTATTGAAAATAGCAGAGGCCTAACACAGATCCTTGCGGCACCCCATAAATTACTATCTTTATCTTAGATTTTTCCCTGTTTAAATAGACAAAATTGTGACCATCTGATAGGTATGACCTAAACCACATTAATGCCTGTCCCTGAATACCAATGTCATTTTGTAGTCGATCTAAGAATATTTTATGATAGTGTCAAACGCAGCACTGAGATCAAGTAACACTAGTATTGAGATACAGCCTTGGTCAGAAGCTATAAGTACAGGTGCTGGTCATATAATTAGAATATCATCAAAAAGTTGATTTATTTCACTAATTCCATTCAAAAAGTGAAACTTGTATATTATATTCATTCATTACACACAGACTGATATACAGTGGGTACGGAAAGTATTCAGACCCCCTTAAATTTTTCACTCTTTGTTATATTGCAGCCATTTGCTAAAATCATTTAAGTTCATTTTTTTTCCTCATTAATGTACACACAGCACCCCATATTGACAGAAAAACACAGAATTGTTGACATTTTTGCAGATTTATTAAAAAAGAAAAACTGAAATATCACATGGTCCTAAGTATTCAGACCCTTTGCTCAGTATTTAGTAGAAGCACCCTTTTGGTCTAATACAGCCATGAGTCTTTTTTGGAAAGATGCAACAAGTTTTTCACACCTGGATTTGGGGATCCTCTGCCATTCCTCCTTGCAGATCCTCTCCAGTTCTGTCAGGTTGGATGGTAAACGTTGGTGGACAACCATTTTTAGGTGTCTCCAGAGATGCTCAATTGGGTTTAAGTCAGGGCTCTGGCTGGGCCATTCAAGAACAGTCACAGAGTTGTTGTGAAGCCACTCCTTCGTTATTTTAGCTGTGTGCTTAGGGTCATTGTCTTGTTGGAAGGTAAACCTTCGGCCCAGTCTGAGGTCCTGAGCACTCTGGAGAAGGTTTTCGTCCAGGATATCCCTGTACTTGGCCGCATTCATCTTTCCCTCGATTGCAACCAGTCGTCCTGTCCCTGCAGCTGAAAAACACCCCCACAGCATGATGCTGCCACCACCATGCTTCACTGTTGGGACTGTATTGGACAGGTGATGAGCAGTGCCTGGTTTTCTCCACACATACCGCTTAGAATTAAGGCCAAAAAAGTTCAATCTTGGTCTCATCAGACCAGAGAATCTTATTTCTCACCATCTTGGAGTCCTTCAGGTGTTTTTTTTAGCAAACTCCATGCGGGCTTTCATGTATCTTGCACTGAGGAGAGGCTTCCGTCGGGCCACTCTGCCATAAAGCCCAGACTGGTGAAGGGCTGCAGTGATGGTTGACTTTCTACAACTTTCTCGCATCTCCCGACTGCATCTCTGGAGCTCAGCCACAGTGATCTTTGGGTTCTTCTTTACCTCTCTAACCAAGGCTCTTCTCCCCCGATAGCTCAGTTTGGCCGGACGGCCAGCTCTAGGAAGGGTTCTGGTCGTCCCAAACGTCTTCCATTTAAGGATTATGGAGGCCACTGTGCTCTTAAGAACCTTAAGTGCAGCAGAAATTTTTTTGTAACCTTGGCCAGATCTGTGCCTTGCCACAATTCTGTCTCTGAGCTCTTCAGGCAGTTCCTTTGACCTCATGATTCTCATTTGCTCTGACATGCACTGTGAGCTGTAAGGTCTTATATAGACAGGTGTGTGGCTTTCCTAATCAAGTCCAATCAGTATAATCAAACACAGCTGGACTCAAATGAAGGTATAGAACCATCTCAAGGATGATCAGAAGAAATGGACAGCACCTGAGTTAAATATATGAGTGTCACAGCAAAGGGTCTGAATACTTAGGACCATGTAATATTTCAGTTTTTCTTTTTTAATAAATCTGCAAAAATGTCAACAATTCTGTGTTTTTCTGTCAATATGGGGAGCTGTGTGTACATTAATGAGGAAAAAAAATGAACTTAAATGATTTTAGCAAATGGCTGCAATATAACAAAGAGTGGAAAATTTAAGGGGGTCTGAATATTTTTCGTACCCACTGTATTTCAAATGTTTATTTCTTTTAATTTTGATGATTATAACTGACAACTAAGGAAAATCCCAAATTCAGTATCAGTATCCCAAATTTGAATATTACTTAAGACCAATACAAAGAATACCAACTAAAAAGTATGAGCATGTACAGCACTCAATACTTAGTTGGTGCTCCTTTTGCCTGAATTACTGCAGCAATGCGGCGTGGCATGGAGTCGATCAGTCTGTGGCACTGCTCAGGTGTTATAAGAGCCCAGGTTGCTCTGATAGTGGCCTTCAGCTCTTCTGCATTATTGGGTCTGGCATATCACATCTTCCTCTTCACAATACCCCATATATTTTCTATGGAGTTAAGGTCAGGCGAGTTTGCTGGCCAATTAAGAACAGGGATACCAGGTACTGGTAGCTTTGGCACTGTGTGCAGGTGCCAAGTCCTGTTGGAAAATGAAATCTGCATCTCCATAAAGTTGGTCAGCAGCAGGAAGCATGAAGTGCTCTAAAACTTCCTGGTATACGGCTGTGTTGACCTCGGACCTCAGAAAACACAGTGGACCAACACCAGCAGATGACATGGCACCCCAAACCATCACTGACTGTGCAAACTTTACACTGGACCTCAAGCAACGTGGATTGTGTACCTCTCCTCTCTTCCTCCAGACTCTGGGACCCTGATTTCCAAAGGAAATGCAAAATTTACTTTCATCAGAGAACATAACTTTGGACCACTCAGCAGCAGTCCAGTCCTTTTTGTCTTTAGCCCAGGCGAGACGCTTCTGAGGCTGTCTGTTGTTCAAGAGTTCAAGGAACGCGACAGCTGAAACCCATGTCTTGCATACGTCTGTGCGTAGTGGTTCTTGAAGCACTGACTCCAGCTGCAGTCCACTCTTTGTGAATCTCCCCCACATTTTTGAATGGGTTTTGTTTCACAATCCTCTCCAGGGTGCGGTTATCCCTATTGCTTGTACACTTTTTTCTACCACATCTTTTCCTTCCCTTTGCCTTTCTGTTAATGTGCTTGGACACAGAGCTCTGTGAACAGCCAGCCTCTTTTGCAATAACCTTTTGTGCAAGGTGTCAATGGTCGTCTTTTGGACAACTGTCAAGTCAGCAGTCATGATTGTGTAGCCTACAGAATATTTAAAGTCCTTTGCAGGTGTTTTGAGTTAATTAGCTGATTAGAGTGTGGCACCAGGTGTCTTTAATATTGAACCTTTTCACAATATTCTAATTTTCTGAGATAATTTGGGATTTTCCTTAGTTTTCAGTTATAATCATCAAAATTAAAAGAAATAAACATTTGAAATATATCAGTCTGTGTGTAATGAATGTATATAATATACAAGTTTCACTTTTTGAATGGAATTAGTGAAATAAATCAACTTTTTGATGATATTCTAATTATATGACCAGCACCTGTAGAATAATTATAAAAAGTGCCTGCTGAATGGAAGTAACTTGAAGGGTATTTTAGGAGTAACAAAGTTTAGTGGTGTGTCCTGTGAGGTTATGTTTGTTTCACCAAGCATATAAGGCAATATTTGACTACATTAAAGAAAACTGCTATATCTGTAATGTTTTTTGAACTTGTACTTCATTTGCAAAGTTTATTTATATTGAGTTACAATGCTCAAGGCCATTAATCACACAATTAAAAGTTTTTACTTTTTCTTTTGAATGACATTTAAATACTCTTTTAAGAAAATGACATGCCATTCAATGAGGTTCTCAGTTGATTCTCACAGAAATGCTGATGAATCACAGTCATGTTTTGGAGCTTAGTTTTCTAGATTTACAGTAGCAATTCTAGAGATGAAGACGTATTGCATATCATACATACATATACAGTACATTAGGGGTGTAATGGTACACAAACATGACGGTTCGGTACATACCTCGGTATTGAAGTCACGGTTTGGTACAGGTTTGGTACAGCGGGGGGAGAAAGCTAAACATAAAATAGCTTTTTGTAATTAGTAAACTGTTTTTTTTTTGTTTTTTTTTCTCGTATCTCTGTGTTTGAAAATTTTTTAATTATAAATACAATTTTCTTAAAGATAAAAAAAATCTATCTTAGCTAATGCTGTAAACTAGCCTATATTAGGGAGCCCTTACTTACACATTACTATAATATTAAAGGTCACAATTAACAACAGAGCCTTAAATATTGAATTCAGTTGCTATTTATTTTTTGGATTAAAAAAAACATGTAAATTGCATGGCAGGTTTCGCATTAACTTCGAAATCTAATTATAAAGTTAATTTTCTACTGCAAATTATTTTTCCAATATAATCCTTTCCACAGCAGCTGTCATAACTTGTATTCATGAGAAATTTATTTAAACATACATTAAATAATTAAGACATTACTGACAGATTAAGTAAATATAATGAATAGGCTAATATAGTGCATTTACTAAATGCTCCTCTCTAGAGTTCATTTCTCTGGTGAACTATCAAGGTAAATGTAATGCTACATGAGATATTTTTGGCCAAGTACACACTGCAGCTAAATTCGCTTGTCAGTTCTACTTTTAGTGCTTAATCGCATTCTGTCCACACAGTTCAGTAAAATACGGGAGTGACAACCGCATTCTACAACCGAATTAACTCCCAAAAAATACAGGTAGTGACAACCGCATTTACATAAATTCTATGCAGTGTGTATAAACCTGTTTGCTTTATGAGACGAGCTTAAACAACAAGCCCAAATACGCTTATAATGGGTGACCATGGCAACACAGAAAGAGCACGCTCTGTGTGAAACAGGCTGTACAAGCATAAACAAAACACGACGCCTCCGTCAACTATGTTAGTGTGTTTAGTTAAATTGCTGAAAATAACGAGTGTTTTGTCACTGTAATATTACTTTGGTCACAACAACGGATACCAAACACAAGAGACACCAGAATGTCGCTATGGTTTCCAAGCTGTCAATCATCGCATTTTTTAAAAAGTGAGTCGTGTTCCGTACACACATGTAATGATAATTTATGGGATTCACTCCCGTATTTAAATGCGGTTGTCACTCCTGAAACTTACAGTGTGTATGTGGCCATTCTCTAGCCATTTTATTGATATCTTTCAGCAGTTGAAACACTGGTTGAGAGATTCAATTCATTTCAATTCACATTTATTTGTATAGCGCTTTTCACGATACATATCGTTTCAAAGCAGCTTTACAGAGAATGCATGTCAACATTACAATTTAGAGAATACAGTTAGCTAACAATGTAATAATTTAGGCAATTTAATTTACAATCACTGTTAGCAGTTTAATTGAAGGTAAAAGCAAAGAGCTGCTAGAAATAATGAATTACATATTAACAATAATTAGGATATATAGAATTTTGGGAATGTGCATGTTGATCCAGATGTTGCGTCATCTGAAGTCCTCACAGGAGTTGGTGCCGTCTCTTCACAGGTGATGGTCATCTGAGGTCTTCTTAAGAGGCTGGATCCAAACTGAAGCTTATGTACTCTCTAGCCACTTCAGGACGGGCGTCCTGAGATGAAACAGAAAAGCAAATGGAGAACATTTAGCGTAGCTGCTGTTCATAACATTAAGCAAAGATAGTCATGTGCAATTGATCTGATATGAGATGCATTATGTGAATGCTTGGCTAAAGAGATGCGTCTTTAATCTAGATTTAAACCTGGTGAGCGAACCGAGCTCTATCCGAAATATTATCAGGAAGGCTATTCCAGAGTTTAGGAGCCAAATGTGAAAATGCTCTCCCTCCTTTAGTGGACTTAGATATCCTGGGTACAACCAGAAGTCCAGAGTTTTGTGATCTTAAAGAGCGTGAAGGATTGTAGGGCGATAGAAGATCGGTTAAGTACACAGGAGCTAAACCATTTAGAGCCTTATAGGTCAGTAGCAATACTTTATAATCGATACGGAACTTAACAGGTAACCAGTGTAGTGATGATAAAATTGGTGTTATATGATCATATTTTCTTGACCTGGCAAGAACTCTAGCAGCTGCATTTTGTACTAATTGTAGCTTGTTTATTGAGGAGGCAGGACAACCAGCTAGTAATGCATTACAATATTCTAGTCTAGATGTCATGAATGCATGAACTAACTTTTCTGCATCAGAAATAGATAACATATTCCATAGCTTAGCAATGTTTCTGAGGTGGAAGAAGGCTGTTTTTGTAACATGTGAAATATGATTTTTGAAGGACAAGTTGCTGTCTAATATAACACCCAGGTCTTTAACTGTCGAGGATGGAGTAACAGTACATCCTTCTAAATGCAAATTGTAGTTTCGAGAGATTCTGTGTACAGGTTTTTGGTCCAATAAGTAATACTTCAGTCTTATCTGAATTTATTAGAAGAAAATTACTAGTCATCCAATGTTTTACTTCTTTAACACACTCTGTCAGATTGGATAATTTGGAGATTTCATCTGGTCATGATGAAATATATAACTGAGTATCATCAGCATAGCAGTGGAAACTAATTCCATGTTTTCTTATAATATCACCAAGTGGCAACCAACTTATTGAAAATAGCAGAGGCCTAACACAGATCCTTGCGGCACCCCATAAATTACTATCTTTATCTTAGATTTTTCCCTGTTTAAATAGACAAAATTGTGACCATCTGATAGGTATGACCTAAACCACATTAATGCCTGTCCCTGAATACCAATGTCATTTTGTAGTCGATCTAAGAATATTTTATGATAGTGTCAAATGCAGCACTGAGATCAAGTAACACTAGTATTGAGATACAGCCTTGGTCAGAAGCTATAAGTACAGGTGCTGGTCATATAATTAGAATATCATCAAAAAGTTGATTTATTTCACTAATTCCATTCAAAAAGTGAAACTTGTATATTATATTCATTCATTACACACAGACTGATATACAGTGGGTACGGAAAGTATTCAGACCCCCTTAAATTTTTCACTCTTTGTTATATTGCAGCCATTTGCTAAAATCATTTAAGTTCATTTTTTTTCCTCATTAATGTACACACAGCACCCCATATTGACAGAAAAACACAGAATTGTTGACATTTTTGCAGATTTATTAAAAAAGAAAAACTGAAATATCACATGGTCCTAAGTATTCAGACCCTTTGCTCAGTATTTAGTAGAAGCACCCTTTTGGTCTAATACAGCCATGAGTCTTTTTTGGAAAGATGCAACAAGTTTTTCACACCTGGATTTGGGGATCCTCTGCCATTCCTCCTTGCAGATCCTCTCCAGTTCTGTCAGGTTGGATGGTAAACGTTGGTGGACAACCATTTTTAGGTGTCTCCAGAGATGCTCAATTGGGTTTAAGTCAGGGCTCTGGCTGGGCCATTCAAGAACAGTCACAGAGTTGTTGTGAAGCCACTCCTTCGTTATTTTAGCTGTGTGCTTAGGGTCATTGTCTTGTTGGAAGGTAAACCTTCGGCCCAGTCTGAGGTCCTGAGCACTCTGGAGAAGGTTTTCGTCCAGGATATCCCTGTACTTGGCCGCATTCATCTTTCCCTCGATTGCAACCAGTCGTCCTGTCCCTGCAGCTGAAAAACACCCCCACAGCATGATGCTGCCACCACCATGCTTCACTGTTGGGACTGTATTGGACAGGTGATGAGCAGTGCCTGGTTTTCTCCACACATACCGCTTAGAATTAAGGCCAAAAAAGTTCAATCTTGGTCTCATCAGACCAGAGAATCTTATTTCTCACCATCTTGGAGTCCTTCAGGTGTTTTTTTAGCAAACTCCATGCGGGCTTTCATGTATCTTGCACTGAGGAGAGGCTTCCGTCGGGCCACTCTGCCATAAAGCCCAGACTGGTGAAGGGCTGCAGTGATGGTTGACTTTCTACAACTTTCTCGCATCTCCCGACTGCATCTCTGGAGCTCAGCCACAGTGATCTTTGGGTTCTTCTTTACCTCTCTAACCAAGGCTCTTCTCCCCCGATAGCTCAGTTTGGCCGGACGGCCAGCTCTAGGAAGGGTTCTGGTCGTCCCAAACGTCTTCCATTTAAGGATTATGGAGGCCACTGTGCTCTTAAGAACCTTAAGTGCAGCAGAAATTTTTTTGTAACCTTGGCCAGATCTGTGCCTTGCCACAATTCTGTCTCTGAGCTCTTCAGGCAGTTCCTTTGACCTCATGATTCTCATTTGCTCTGACATGCACTGTGAGCTGTAAGGTCTTATATAGACAGGTGTGTGGCTTTCCTAATCAAGTCCAATCAGTATAATCAAACACAGCTGGACTCAAATGAAGGTATAGAACCATCTCAAGGATGATCAGAAGAAATGGACAGCACCTGAGTTAAATATATGAGTGTCACAGCAAAGGGTCTGAATACTTAGGACCATGTAATATTTCAGTTTTTCTTTTTTAATAAATCTGCAAAAATGTCAACAATTCTGTGTTTTTCTGTCAATATGGGGAGCTGTGTGTACATTAATGAGGAAAAAAAATGAACTTAAATGATTTTAGCAAATGGCTGCAATATAACAAAGAGTGGAAAATTTAAGGGGGTCTGAATACTTTCCGTACCCACTGTATTTCAAATGTTTATTTCTTTTAATTTTGATGATTATAACTGACAACTAAGGAAAATCCCAAATTCAGTATCAGTATCCCAAATTTGAATATTACTTAAGACCAATACAAAGAATACCAACTAAAAAGTATGAGCATGTACAGCACTCAATACTTAGTTGGTGCTCCTTTTGCCTGAATTACTGCAGCAATGCGGCGTGGCATGGAGTCGATCAGTCTGTGGCACTGCTCAGGTGTTATAAGAGCCCAGGTTGCTCTGATAGTGGCCTTCAGCTCTTCTGCATTATTGGGTCTGGCATATCACATCTTCCTCTTCACAATACCCCATATATTTTCTATGGAGTTAAGGTCAGGCGAGTTTGCTGGCCAATTAAGAACAGGGATACCAGGTACTGGTAGCTTTGGCACTGTGTGCAGGTGCCAAGTCCTGTTGGAAAATGAAATCTGCATCTCCATAAAGTTGGTCAGCAGCAGGAAGCATGAAGTGCTCTAAAACTTCCTGGTATACGGCTGTGTTGACCTCGGACCTCAGAAAACACAGTGGACCAACACCAGCAGATGACATGGCACCCCAAACCATCACTGACTGTGCAAACTTTACACTGGACCTCAAGCAACGTGGATTGTGTACCTCTCCTCTCTTCCTCCAGACTCTGGGACCCTGATTTCCAAAGGAAATGCAAAATTTACTTTCATCAGAGAACATAACTTTGGACCACTCAGCAGCAGTCCAGTCCTTTTTGTCTTTAGCCCAGGCGAGACGCTTCTGACGCTGTCTGTTGTTCAAGAGTTCAAGGAACGCGACAGCTGAAACCCATGTCTTGCATACGTCTGTGCGTAGTGGTTCTTGAAGCACTGACTCCAGCTGCAGTCCACTCTTTGTGAATCTCCCCCACATTTTTGAATGGGTTTTGTTTCACAATCCTCTCCAGGGTGCGGTTATCCCTATTGCTTGTACACTTTTTTCTACCACATCTTTTCCTTCCCTTTGCCTTTCTGTTAATGTGCTTGGACACAGAGCTCTGTGAACAGTCAGCCTCTTTTGCAATGACCTTTTGTGTCTTGCCCTCCTTGTGCAAGGTGTCAATGGTCGTCTTTTGGACAACTGTCAAGTCAGCAGTCTTCCCCATGATTGTGTAGCCTACAGAATTAGACTGAGAGACCATTTAAAGGCCTTTGCAGGTGTTTTGAGTTAATTAGCTGATTAGAGTGTGGCACCAGGTGTCTTCAGTATTGAACCTTTTCACAATATTCTAATTTTCTGAGATACTGAGTTTGGGATTTTCCTAAGTTGTCAGTTATAATCATCAAAATTAAAAGAAATAAACATTTGAAATATATCAGTCTGTGTGTAATGAATGAATATAATATACAAGTTTAACTTTTTGAATGGAATTAGTGAAATAAATAAATTTTTTGATGATATTCTAATTATATGATCAGCACCTGTAAGTCATTTGTAAATCTGTGCTATGATGAGCACAATTAGACCAACACGACTTTTTCTAGTATTTTAGATATAAATGGAAGATTTAAAATGGGTCTGTAATTTGCCAATACATTTGGATCTAATTGTGGTTTCTTAATGAGGGGCTTAATAACTGCTAGCTTGAATGGTCTGAACTATCTCTAGGGACATGACCTAGAGATAAAGATGAGTTGATAATATTGAGAAGAGGCTCTTCTACTACAGGTAACAATTCTTTCAGTAGTTTAGTGGGTATTGGATCTAATAAACATGTTGTTGGTTTTGACACAATGATAAGTTTATTTAGCTCTTCCTGTATAGGACAGCACTGCAAAGCACTGCAGCTGTTCTTGAGGGGCGATAATTGAGGCTGAATCATAAAACGCTGTCAACGGTTGTACATTTACAATTGTATTTCTGATGCTTTCGATTTTCTCAGTAAATAAATTCATTAAGTCATCACTACTAAACTGTAATGAAATGTTTTGTTCTGGTGAAGTCTGTTTATTTGTTAATTTAGCCACTGTACTAAACAAGAACCTTGGATTGTTTTGGTTATTTTCTATGAGTTTGCGGAGATGTCAGAAGATTTCAGTTGTGTGTTTAGGTACAATGAGCAGCTGAGACAGATCAGGCAGGTTATTTGTAAATTTATCTATAGTTGTCAGGAGAATTCTTCTACCTAGTCGATATCGCGGCGCAATTTGACAAATCATCAGTATGCAGTACGCATGTTACAAGGTAGTGATCAGTGACATCATCACTTTGCGGTAGAATTTCTATATCGGTAGGATTGATTCCATGTGATATAATTAAATCTAGTGTATGATTAAAATGGTGATTGGGTCCAGTGACGTTTTGTTTGACCCCAAAGGAGTTTAGTAAATCTGTAAACGCAGCCCCTAACACATCATTTGTATTGTCTACATGAATGTTAAAATCCCCAACAATCAGCACTTTATCAACGTTGACCAATAGGTCTGAAAGAAAGTCTGCAAACTCTTTTAGGCCCTGGAGGTCTATAAACGGTAGCCAAAGCAAGAGATAGTAGCGACTTTTTGCTTATATCTGAGAGTGTAACATTTAGCACAAGAATTTCAAATGAATTAAACCTGTAGTTTGTTTTCTGAGTAACGTTAAGAATATCTCTGTAGCCTGTTGCAACACCACTGCCACGGCCAATCAGACGGGACTTGTTTTTATAACAGTAGCAGTGTTGGGTAAGTTACTTCAAAAAAGTAGTTAATTACTAATTACATCATTGATATTGTATTTAAAATACTTTTCTAATTACTCTGTCTGAAAAGTCATTTAATTACTCAATAAGTAATTCAACTCATTACTAATAATTCTTTATATCCCTATAAACCTTGACCGGATAGACAACAGAAAGGAAACTCTTTTAATAATTTAAATATAGTCAAACATGAAATAGTTTAGCCTTTTATAGCTTTTTAAAACATTTTAGCTTTATTAAAACATATAATACATAATTTTTTAGTAACAAATAGGGATGTCATGATACCAAAAATCTAGTAGTCGGTACCGATACCACCAAAAGTGCACAATACTCGATACCAAAGTCGATACCATGGTAAAAATATTTAAAGAAATCAAACAATGCTATAGGCCTATATTTTTTTCAGGTAGGTCTAATAGTAGTAAGTAAAAATACCACAGAAATGGAATAATCAAATATAAAATAAATCTGCATAGTCATAACTGTATAAATTAAATATAGATTAATCCTTATTAAAGCTTTTCTTTTGTTGTTTGATTATCATTTATAATACAGACAGCCAATAGTAGACAGCATGTTTTAAAGGCTGCTGTCACTAAGACCTAATGGACGGAGACAATATGCTGTTACGCATGCTGTTCACATTCACATAACCACAACGTGAATATACGCCAAGACAGGCATTTTGACATAACTGTGTGTGTATTTGAACGTTTATGTGTAATAAACCGCGAAAATCGGACACTCGCAAGAGGCGGCTATGTGTGTGCGCTTTGCGCAGTTTTTTCTCTCTAGGACATATATAGCTTACATTTTACCGTAATGTTCTTGCCTACCTGTGTCAAAAAAAGTGAAGTAATTGGAATATTTCCATTCTAAAAAACAGCCACTTGCTTCTGCCGACATCTTCAGACAGCGACTACACAGGCAACTGGTGCAAAGTTGCGAACTCACGCGCAGTTGCACTACATAACGATTTTAAAGAGGCAGCGTTCACTTTTACCTTTAGACGACAAATAAAGATTTTAAATTCAATACTGATTTATAAGCTGAAGAGATACTCAGCTACTCATCTGCGGCGATGCATGATGCAGTAGTGCTGTCATATCTGACTATAACGTTATTTAGCCTATAACACACTCTCACATAATTCTTTTTTAGTATTTTTGTGTAAAATTTACATATGTGGTTTCAACAACCAGATACATTTAGACTGATGCAGAGACCATTTTGACTGGAATGCATCCCAGAAGTGGTTTGAGCAATCGGATTTAAATCCATCTTAAATGCATTTCACACTCGGTCACACCGGCTCGTCCTCAGCCCTCAGGATTCCAGCTTCCTTCTCGGGGGGTCGTCGCTACGACTCCGTTGCGGTTGCCTAGGTCATCGCCGTTTAATTGCTTCCTCGGCTCTACGTCTGTGCGAGGGGCTCTTCTTCCAGCGGCTGCCTGTCCGTCGATCGTCACCAGGATGATGCCCATCAAACTACCTATCGTTCTGGTTGCACTCTAAGTCGGCAACATCTGGCAACATCCATCTGTGCCTCCATGGTTCCATCTGCCTGCTTCTGCCATTCCTTCCCTTCTCTCCATCTCTGCGCCATCTCCTCGGCCACCTCCAAAGTCTCCACCATCACTTCCTCTTCTCTGCCTCTGTTACGAAACAAAGTCGCACCTTCTTGCCGGGGGGTGTACTGTCAGCATTATGTTCAGTTAGTTTCTGTTTTCTTGTTTATTGATTCCCGCCACTCATTTGTCTCTAACTAATGTAACACTGTCTACACATTAGTAATAGTAGTAGTTGCTGTTGTTATTATTATTATTAGCCTAAATATTTTATTATTTAACCAAATAACATTGAACCTGCACTAAGTTAATTCACTGAAAAATTAAATTCATTCTGTGTCTAGGTTTGGTTGAATATATGTAGTCATATCTGTTATTGAATTGGTAGGAAAAATTTGCAAAAAGATTTTAAAACTGAAATATCTATGCAAGTTCAGTTACAATGGCAACTCAATTGAATCACAGTTAGCAGCAAAAGCATGTATAATATGGTGACTTTAATAATAATAATAATAATAATAATATGCAGTGATGTGGTTGCTGGGTTGTGTGTGCCATATAGTTACAAAATTATGCATTGTGTCAATGAGAACAGCCCCTGAAATAATGATTATTACATAATAAGCTCAAATAAACTGGTAAAGAAGAACAGTGGTCATAACATGAGATACAGCTGATAAATGCTAAGAAGAACATTGTGAGCTTTACAAAGCTAGAATTTGTTATTCAGAAAGTGCTTGTATTATAGAGATTCTTGACCTGGTGTGAGGAGAACAAACCCTGGAGCCCTGGGCACTGAAAAATGGTGATTTAGTCTGATGAGTCATCTATCACACATCATTTTCTACATTCAGACAGTTTTATCTTATCAGAAAAACAAAGGATGCCTTCAACACACACTTTTATCAGCTGTTAAACATGGTGAGGGACTGGCAGCCATGTCATAGTGGTAAATACTAAATGTTTGAAACTGATTTGCAGAGGGTTACATTGTTTTTTGGGGGGTCTTTTCCAAGTGCAGGAATATGCTATTCTTGCATAGATGATATAGTTGTTGAGCATAATGTGCAAGTTATTTCTTATTTATCAAAAAAATTAGGCTACCTGTAGCTTTACTTGTTGAAAAATGGTGCAGTATACCCCAACACATATATCCAGACTTGATATGATAGCTTCACATGATAGCATGTGAAGACGGATGCATGAGCAATATGTTGTTGTTTTTTTTCTGAAGACACAGTACTTGGTTATGTTTGGTTATGTAGCATATGGAGACTTTCTGCTAGTGCAGATGGACAAATTAGGCGTTTTTGCTGTATATGAAACATTGAGGAAAAATTGATGGCATTGTGAATGTTTGATCAGGTCTTATGAATAAACAATACAAATCGATATGGTTTTGAGAGAAAATATTTTCTCAGTAGCTCTGTTCCAAATTCTATTGAGGACACATTTTATAGCATCATAAACATGCTCCCATAGGCAGATCCAAAAGCCATTTTAATTAATTAATAATAATAATAATAATTTCATGATTATTTATTATTAATTTAATGGAGAAGGCAAGTCCATAATGCAGTGTGACAATTCAAAGTGTAAAAAATAATTCAAAATGGCAGACAAGAAAAATGGTGATACTATACACTATATTGCCAAAAGTATTGGGAAACCCCTCTAAATCATTGAATTCAGGCGTTCCAATCACTTCCATGGCCACAGGTGTATAAAATCAAGCACCTAGGCATGCAGACTGCTTCTACAAACATTTGTGAAAGAATGGGTCACTCTCAGGAGCTCAGTGAATTCAAGCGTGGTACCGTGATAGGTTGCCACCTGTGCAATTTGTGAAGTCCATTTGTGAAATTTCCTCACTACTAAATATTCCATGGTCAACTGTTAGTGGTATCATAACAAAGTGGAAGCAATTGGGAACAACAGCAACTCAGCCACAAAGTGGTCGGCCACGTAAAATCACAAAGCGGGGTCAAGTCGGCAACTTTCTGTAGAGTCAATAGCTACAGACCTCCAAACTTCGTGTGGCCTTCAGATTAGCTCAAGAACAGTGCGTAGAGAGCTTCATGGAATGGGTTTCCATGGCCGAGCAGCTGCATCCAAGCCTTACGTCACCAAGTGCAATGCAAAGCGTCGGATGCAGTGGTGTAAAGCACACCGCCACTGGACTCTAGAGCAGTGGAGACGTGTTCTCTGGAGTGACGAATCACGTTTCACTGTCTGGCAATCCGATGGACGAGTATGGGTTTGGCGGTTGCCAGGAGAACGGTACTTGCCTGACTGCATTGTGCCAAGCAGGGCTCCAGACTGCGCCTAAAATGGTCACATTTGCGACTAAAAATATTAATTTGCGAGTGATATTTTTGCTGAGGTTGCCATTGGCAACCAAACAAATTCACACGTTATGACTGTAAAATTTGCATGTTATTTGCGTGACCAGTAGTCTATCACATAATTTGCTGTGTTGACGTAATTAAATGAGATGCTGCGTGTGAATGTTTCACTGAGTTAGAGCGCCAAAATATGAACAGGTAGGGAAAAATTTCACACAGCAAACAGACACCAAAGACCTAGAGCTGATGAAAGCCGACTGTGTTGTTGCCTGGCGTTGCCTGCGTCGGTGCAAAACAGCTGCATTTGAACACACCGTTCTGCTCCTGCGTAAAGGAGACAACTGTCTATTTCTTCATATAAATTCGTCTATATTCAGCATTCAAAAGGGGAAACCGGCTCTACAGACTGCAGATACACACACAATGCATCGCGTGTTTACCGTTTTGAATATCAATCATGCTGATCACTTTCATTATTCCACTCCGCTCATGCTCATCAGATAAATTTAAGGTCATTAAAAGTCTTCAGTGCCTTAAACAGTATAACGAGTTATTTTTTGGATGAAACAAATCACGATACTCCCTAATGTGATTATTATTAATTTCATTAAATAAATGTGAGCGCTGCATGTTTTAAAGTCAAAAGATGGCGCTGTTGCACGTTCTTCAGAGCAGCTCGCATTCAATGATTAGCTCACATTTGTCAACCGATTGCAAATGAGCTAATGCTGATCAGTTATCACAAAGTTTACTTTATATTATTTATATTATATTGTGTTGTAAACGGTTGTAGCAACGTCATTTTTTAATCCTCATCTGAACTTGAATGAGCAGCAAAAGTAAAGCAGAGACATTTCAAAATAATGTATTTCAAAGTAATTAAAGTCAAGTAGTATGTATATCAATTGCCCCTGTTTGTTATTTGGTTACACAAACCAAATTTAATATATTTATATATTTTTTTCCATATATTTATATTTATTTTCATTTGATTCAAAGTAAACTGTTGTAGCTTCAGGAAGGAAGGACTAAGAACATTATTTGACACATTATTCAATATAAAGATTTTACTAGCATCAGGGTTATTATAGTTAATTAAAACCATTAAAAACATTTTTTATTGCTTGAAATAAATGTTAATACTAAAATAAAAATCTATACAAACTAAACAGACATGTTTAAAAACAACAAAAAATAAAACAAAAAAATTAATTAAAACTTAACAAAAAATGTATGCAGAAAATATAAAAATCTAATCGGATTCAAAATATTAACAAAAACTATAATAGTATTCGGTGAAAATAGTGACATTCATTTCCCAGAAAAGTCACAAGATGAAAAAGCTGAAACTGTAAAGGGGGGATATATAAACACAACAGGATGACTAAAAGTGAGTGATTTAAAACTTTAAGTTCATTGTTGTGTGGCTCTTAAAAAAATTATTTGGCGCCTGTTTTTTCCCCCTATAGGAGCCAATGGCTCCTTAATGATTTTTTTTTTATTTTTTTTATCTGGAGCCCTGCCAAGTGTAAAGTTTGGTGGAGGGGGGATTATGGTGTGCGGTTGTTTTTCAGGGGTTGGGCTTGGCCCCTTAGTTCCAGTGAAAGGAACTCTTAATGCTTCAGCATACCAAGACATTTTGGACAATTTCATGCTCCCAACTTTGTGGGAACAGTTTGGGGATGGCCCCTTTCTGTTCCAACATGACTGCGCACCAGTGCACAAAGCAAGGTCCATAAAGGCATGAATGAGCGAGTTTGGTGTGGAAGAAGTTGACTGGCCTGCACAGAGTCCTGACCTCAACCCATTAGAACACCTTTGGGTTGATTTAGAGCGGAGACTGCGAGCCAGGCCTTCTCCCCAACATCAGTGCCTGACCTCACAAATGCGCTTCTAGAAGAATGGTCAAAAATTCTCATAAACACACTCCTAAAGCTTGTGGAAAGCCTTCCCAGAAGAGTTGAAGCTGTTATAGCTGCAAAGGGTGGGCCAACTCCATATTAAACCCTACGGATTAAGAATGGGATGTCATTAAAGTTCATGTGCACATAAAGACAGGCGTCCCAAAACTTTTGGAAATATAGTGTATTTTGATAAATATTGAAAAGTATCAAATAAAAATTTTAGTGCAATTTAAAACTGATTATATCAGCAATTTAAAACTAGACGATACCAGCATTTCTCTCTAGCATTTTGAGTGCTGTGGAGCGGATTCTTAAACATCCCTAATATATCCACTGATAAACAGATCCGCTGATAGACGCCTGCTTTCAATCGCTCCCATGTGTATCTGTGTAAGCACTCGGTGAAGATGTCTGTTTACAACAAGTTTTTGAAGCGTTGATCATTGTAGCCAATCACAGACATATATGTTGAGCGTGTGAACATGATGGCCAATCAGAGGTGTTTAAGAATCCGCTCAACAGTGCTCAAAATGCTAGGGAGAAATGCTGGTATCATCAATTTTTTTTAAATTTCAGTATCAACTTGGCACCGAAGTTGATACGTTTGACAACACTATTACAAAATCACACCACAATGTAATTTTTCATATTTAAACCAAATTATATAAAAGCCTGTCGAGAATAATGTAGAAGCTGTTTTCATTAGTTATGACCACTATAAATCACACTGTAGACTGCATTAGAGTGCAGCATGATAGTTGACCTTAGGACAGCTCTGATTCAGTATCCTTGTGCCTACTGCTGCTCGTTACTTTCAAGGTGACACATGCTGCTGTGACGATGATGCACAGCTGCTGATAGGAAATGTTCTCAAAAGAAAAAAAAAAGTTTCCTGTAAAATGGGATTATACATCACAGTAACCATTTATCCCATGGTGACAGCCTTTAAATTACATTTGTGAAGTGATGATTTTTTTTTTTTTGTGTATGTGATGATTTGCAGTAGGGAGAGGGGGATAATTGTAACACTCAATACACAGAACACTGCATGAAAAAATACAAATGTAACAAAATGCCTTTAACTGGTATGAGTGATGACTGTTAATTTGTCAAATACGTTTGAATGTAACATATTGATGATACTAATAGAGTATTAATGTTTGAAGCTTTTTTCTTTGTGAAAACTGTTTACTGTTATATTATGTACAAATACATGGTGTCCCTTTTACAATACATGGTGTCGCTCTTACAGACCGTCTTAACAGGAAAGAATAGGTATTTCTCACTTACTCTCTCTCTTAGTGAAATTAATGAACTCGCTTTTCCAGTCAACTTTAATCATGGTATAAGAAATCACTTGAAAAATACTAGCCTTTTTGATAGACACTGTGACAATTTTGTGAATCATTAGATAAAAACAACAATACAATCAATTGTCCAGTGCATTTCTAAGAGAAATAAAATCTGCTTGTTTAAGACTGAATCTACAGAAAAGGAGAAAGGAGAAAAACAAAACTGAGAGGTCTAGTCGTGGAAACAGCTTGCAGCATAAATTAAGATCCTATTTCTGACACAAAAGCCATTGCCCTAAGCATTGTTACCTTTTTTTCTTTTTCTTTTTTTTGTTCTTGCATCCGGAAATGATTTGTTGCTTGACGAATCAAGTGTATTCACTACTTCAAAAGATTGATTTTTAGCTCTCAATCAGGTACCAGCTGGCAGTCAGAAGCAATTGACTGCCAGAAGTCTCAAGGGTTGTAGTAGAGGGCTGAAATTCAATGACTGTGTTCTGGCTCACTTCCCCTATTGCCTAATTTTATTTTTTAACCGACTTTATCACATCATTTCATTCCTATTTTGTTTCTTCTGAATGCATATATAAGTAGAGAGGAATGCACTTTCTCCATGACTTATTCTTTATATTCTTTATACTTTTTAAAGGGTTAGTTCCCCCCAAAATTAAAATTCGGTCATCATTTACTCACACTCATGTCGTTTCAAACCCATTAACTTTCATTCATCTTCGGAACACAAATGAAGATATTTTTAATAAAATGTGAGTGACTTCTGTACCTCTGTTGACAGCTACGCAACTACCACTTTGACGCTTCAAAAAGTTCATAAAGAGATTTTCTTAAGAGACACAATCACTTTATATGATTAACAGATTTAATTTAGGCTTTTATTCACATATAAACATTCATCAACGCACACATCAGTTGTGGTAAACGGAAGCTCAAGCATGTTTGCTTGATGTGCGAGATCCAATGCTGTTCATTCTCATGTGTTATGCATATAAAGCGATCATATCTCTTCAGAATATTTGGACTAAACTGCTCAATTAAGATTGAGTTTTACGATGTCTTTATGAACTTTTTGAAGCGTCAAAGTGGTAGTTACGTAGCTGTCAACAGAGGTACAGAAATCGCTCAAATTTTATTAAAAATATCTTCATTTGTGTTCTGTAAGGTTCCACCCACTAGCCCAACAACGGCATCTAGTGGTCTGGTCGAAGGTATTTCGCGTGTACGTCCTCTGGCACTTCTGTAAAATTCATCTTAATTTAATACAACTTTGGTTTCTAATTCAATTCTGACTTGTTCTGACTCCAATTATAACTGACTCTTAGTTTCACAATCTTTCCGATGTAACAGCTGATCATGAGATTAGTTGTGCTTTAATTTAGGTCTTTGATCATTCTGGATACCTCATAATGTCAATTATTCGTTCATTACGGACCTAATCACCACTTAGAGAATTTCGCAGCGGCCGTCTGCATTCTCACGACATAAATTCGCCAGTTTATGATTCTTAGTCAGAGGGTGCAGAGTTTACTAATGCATTTGAGTCGAACCGCCACATGTTTGTTCATACAAAAATACAGTTTTCTTAGTCACGATACTGCAACTTGCTAATTCAATAACAGACAAACTCAAAAAGTCCCATGATGTGCTCCCATGCTCCTTTCATGGGGCTCTCTAGTTTGACCTGTCCTGACGCAAATTTACGGAAGTGAAGGACTCTAATAATCTACTAGTCATAATGATTTTAGAGGAATCCAAGATAAATCAAGATTAACATTTATTGTTTTTGCCAGGCAGGATAAATCATCAATTAAAAGAATTACAAAGAATACATCACACAACTGATCAGCATAAAATGCAAAGTACAATTCACAACAAAATATTAAAAGTCAGCATACCTGGCAAATAGAGAGATACACACAGCAATTGTGTGGGAAGTTCTGAATGCAGATGCTTCCCTGAGTGGTTTGCCAAATCCCTTTAAATACCCCAAGTTATAACAAAAGGGCTATAAACATTTAGCACCCAAATATTTATGCAGCTTTTGCTGGACCTTTTCTCATGCCCCAAAGGGTCATATGCCTGGTTTTGGGGATCCAAGCAAATGGTTAATAAGAATCTTTATTGGGACATCTCCCACCCCAGGAGAACAGGTTTTGTTTTCTTTATTCTTGTCTGTTCTATTGTTGTGGGAGTGAAACCCTCTTACCAATCGCACCAGAAGTATTTTCACTGATGTCACTTAAAACAACTAAGATAGCAGATTTGTGAGACTTTAAAGGGAAGGAGAGGGTGTGAGGAGTCAGGAACTCAGCATGGGGGGGGAAGAGAGGAGGTTGAACCAGGTGTTGTCCTGTGCTCTTTCTCGCAGAGTTTTATTGTTTTATTACAGGATAGGAATCTTGAATTCAGTAATTCAGTCTTAGTAAAAATCCATCCTTACAGTTCCGAAGATGAACAAAATTCTTACGGGTTGGGAACAACATGAGGGTGAGTAAGTAATGACAGAATTTTCATTTTTGGGTGAACTAAATCTAGTCCTTTAATTCTATTTAATTTCTTATTAAATGCAACCTCACCACAGTAATATCCAAAATGAGGTCAAACTTATTAGTCATTTGTCTTAATATGTCTCTCTGATAATATTTCTACAGGCCTTGAACATACAGTCATCTGGTATGTGCAGTAATACAATAACAAATGTGTTATTCAGCTTAACCATATATTTTAGCCTCAGCAGCAGCAGTCAGTGAAGGGTGATGAGCCTGCTGACGTGAACATGTTATGAGACTGGACAAGATATATTGGTTATTAGGGGTGTGATGAGATCTTGTGCCATGACATCTAGTGATACTAAAATGTGACAAGATTTCTTGTTGAGTAAAAAGCTGTCTCGCCATATCGCCTTGATGAAGCGTGAGGGTGAAATTAGCATAGAATATGCCAACACTACGTTTATATTACATTACGTTGCCCACTGTGGCATTGCTTCCATTGTCGTTTTGGATAACGTTCACTTCAATTGTGAACTATTGTAAACACCTACTCTGCTCATCCAGCACGAGCTGCAGTGCAGCAGAAATCACGTGACAAGAGTAAGGGGAGATAACTGACAAGACATTGGCGGCAGAGGATTTGTTGCGCAACAGAGACTAAGCGTCTGATAAATTCTGTCTTATCTTGTAGGATGTGTGCTCAGCACAGCTGTCCCTATAAACAGAGTATGTGCGACCGCAAATTCAAAATCGAAAGTAAAACGCTAGCTCCCTGATGCGTGCAAATTAAGTTACATACAATAGCCTGTCTCCCAATATCAAACCTGTCTTAGGCTGGGCTGTGTAGCTGTAACCACCTCTTAGCTCTGGTCTCTGTTTTGGTCTCTGTTTGCACTTTGAATATTGAGAGAGTACTTTTTTATTATGGTTGCACTTAATAAGATTGTGTTATTTATTTTTGTTATTTATACTGTTTTTATTTCTATGTTCAATTTGTGGAAAGGTGTTAGGAGGTCACACAGCCTCAATGAGAAGTTCTGGAAGCTCATAATTCATGTACAGTAAGGTCTGAAGAGACTCATGTGAAATCATACAGAAGTTGAGTTTGTGGCAAAACCTTTTACAGTGCTTGAGTATTATTGTCTTACAGTGCTTGTGTATTGTTGTTTTTCCAGTCATGAATTTTGTCAGTCAAAAATCTTGTTTCATTCTCGTGAACCCAATCTTGTGTCTCGTCTCATGAGCTAATTATCTCGTCACACCCCTATTGGGTGTGTTTCTTGAGAAAGTCTGTTTGGAATTCTGGTAATAGCTTTAAATGCTTATGTGTTGATACATATTTCATTAGCTCAGCCATCTCTTTACACATAATGCATATAATTTATATATTTTTTCACAACATCATTGGTAGTATCCATCTCTGCATATGATAACCCAAAATCTTGTCTGTGCATGTCAGTGGTATAAAAATGCTACAAAGATATAGTTATATTCGATTTTTTAACTATACTATTTTATTGCTATGAGAAATAAACATTGATGTCATTAAATATTCACTTAGTTATTTCGAAAGCTCACTTGACTTTGTTCTAGATCATGTTATTCAGAGGTGCTTTCAAACAAAAATATGACTTCTCTGTCAAACATGGCCATTTTAATTTCTCATTGATGCACCGCGGGCAACATAATTTCATTTTGTATAAGCTTTTTTATATGAGGGCGTTGCTTAAAGTTCTCTCAGTCACGATAATCTCCAATAAAGCTTTTCATGTTCTGCGTCATCTGACATTCACCACAATTTAGTCTAAACAGCACTTAAACCAATATAGCAGCTCAGGTAATTTATGACCATAGACCATCAGTGTCTGTAGGATTCTGTAGGATCGAGTGTGCTGATTTATATAGACCTCATGTGACCTCATTTATTTTAGTTTAGTTGAGTTTATTTTATTTTGTTTTGTTCAGGCTACACTTACTGACATCTCATATATTTTATTTTATATGTGAAAACATTTTATAAAGTGCTTCTCTTTATTGCAGATCGTCTCTGCGAAAGCATGATAATGCATTCATAGAATAGATGAATTACACAGACCAAGTTACCTGAACTCTAAAAATACTCAAAGAAAACACATGCTCCCCTCCGTTTGTTTGCCGAAGTGCAAAGCGGTTCTGACATTTGGGATTTTACTAAGCACATTACGTAGCTTGACAGTACATGAAGGGTTGGTCTAATTAAGCGCTAAAGCTCTTGTTTCAAAGGTCAATTTTCGTGGCCGATCTGCCTCCCTTGGCACTGATTAGATGTCTTTTGTCTGCAAAACCTCCGCAGTAACACCCTCTTCACCACTTTCCATGTCTTGACAGGATTCCTGAAATGAGTGGTGTAGGTGGCAGTGCCATTTCATCACTGCTCTGATGATGAATCAGAGAGGTCTGAGAACTGAGAAGCAGTTACCAAATGTAATGGTTAAAAGGAGAACTGCATTCTTGGGTCTCACCATCTCTGGCCCACATGAGGAACCCATGTGGCTTGTTGCTATGGTGAACAATCATGGTGGAGATAGGAGTTGACAGGAGGAAGCACGGCTGTGGGCAGTAATACTGCCTTCAATAATTAGAATCCACTCTCAGCACTGAGGTGTATAAAGGGATGGATTGTGACAGCTTTATATGTGAGCTTGACGTTGCAATACTTTGTAAATAGGTCATTTTTGATAGGATGTTTGCATGCATATTACACTAGAGGAAAATATACAAAGAGGAAATATGCAAAGTCATGAATGCTGCTGTAAAGAGCTAATTATGTCAAGAGCCAAGAACGTCTTCATAAGTGCATCATTAAAATTTCAAATACTGAATTTCAGCTTTGGCAGACATGGATACTAACATGTTAAATCGACAGCCCTTTTATGTATATATATATATATATATATATATATATATATATATATATATATATATATATACACACAGGTGCTGGTCATATAATTAGAATATCATCAAAAAGTTGATTTATTTCACTAATTCCATTCAAAAAGTGAAACTTATATTCATTCATTACACACAGACTGATATATTTCAAATGTTTATTTCTTTTAATTTTGATGATTATAACTGACAACTAAGGAAAATCCCAAATTCAGTATCTCAAAACACCTGCAAAGGCCTTTAAATGGTCTCTCGGTCTAGTTCTGTAGGCTACACAATCATGGGGAAGACTGCTGACTTGACAGTTCTCCAAAAGACGACCATTGACACCTTGCACAAGGAGGGCAAGACACAAAAGGTCATTGCAAAAGAGGCTGGCTGTTCACAGAGCTCTGTGTCCAAGCACATTAATAGAGAGGCGAAGGGAAGGAAAAGATGTGGTAGAAAAAAGTGTACAAGCAATAGGGATAACCACACCCTGGAGAGGATTGTGAAACAAAACCCATTCAAAAATGTGGGGGAGATTCACAAAGAGTGGACTGCAGCTGAAGTCAGTGCTTCAAGAACCACTATGCACAGACGTATGCAAAACATGGGTTTCAGCTGTCGCATTCCTTGTGTCAAGCCACTCTTGAACAACAGACAGCGTCAGAAGCGTCTCACCTGGGCTAAAGACAAAAAGGACTGGACTACTGCTGAGTGGTCCAAAGTTATGTTCTCTGATTAAAGTAAATTTTGCATTTCCTTTGGAAATTAGGGTCCCAGAGTCTGGAGGAAGATAGGAGAGGCACACAATCCACGTTGCTTGAGGCCCAGTGTAAAGTTTCCACAGTCAGTGATGGTTTGGGGTGCCATGTCATCTGCTGATGTTGGTTCACTGTGTTTTCTGAGGTCCAAAGTCAACGCAGCCGTATACCAGGAAGTTTTAGAGCACTTCATGCTTCCTGCTGCTGACCAACTTTATGGAGACGCAGATTTCATTTTCCAACAGGACTTGGCACCTGCACACAGTGCCAAAGCTACCCGTACCTGGTTTAAGGACCATGGTATCCCTGTTCTTAATTGGCCAGCAAACTCGCCTGACCTTAACCCTATAGAAAATATATGGGGTATTGTGAAGAGGAAGATGTGATATGCCAAACCCAACAATACAGAAGAGCTGAAGGCCACTATCAGAGCAACCTGGGCTCTTATAACACCTGAGCAGTGCCACAGACTGATCGACTCCATGCCACGCCGCATTGCTGCAGTAATTCAGGCAAAAGGAGCTCCAACTGACGGGAGAGAGCTGCAGGATTATGATGATGTGTCATCTTTGACATCATTAGATTGAGCAGCAATTGCTCTTCTTGTTCTAAGCCAAACAAGAGAGCAGGAGATGGCTGATGAGGATGAAGATGGTGAGCCTCCTGAATCCTCAAAACCACCCTGCCCCCGCGTATATACAGCTGTTTGAGATTATGGAACGCGGCAGACTGCAGCTGCCATTGGAGCAGGTTAAGAAAGAGACCGCTCGCGGATTGTTCGACGAATGGTTCCTTTTTGGCCATAATCCTCCAGCCACTGTAAGCTTTCCATTCCTTCTTGATCTTCATACTGAGATCGAGAAGGCATGGAAAAATCTGTATTCAGATTGCGTTCATCAGCAGGTTAATTTGTATGGGTACACGTTGATGCCTCCTACTGACGAGATGGGTGCAACTATCTTGTGATGTAGGCAGGCTCCAACGCTCTATACGTGGCAGCAGATCAGGCTGGTGTTGCTTTACACACAATGTCTGTTTGTAAGCATATCAGTTGGGCCTGCTGAAATTGGCTTGTTAGGTCTCTTATGTTTATAGAAACCTCGGTTTCCTGTTAGGATGAGGTTTAAGGGCCCTGAAGTTCCACTAGGTTGGCTGGAAGGATATATTATTATGGGTAGTACTCTGTAGTATGGATGTGTTGGCTTCATTATTTGCCTTACAAGGCACCTGACATTGTGTGCTTGGGTTGAGCTCTGCTCCTCTGAGTTTTATTGTAGGAATATAGTATTCTCAGAGTTTGCCTCCTCTTAATTGAGAGTTGTTGTTAGAAGCTGTTGCTTCTTAGCCCCTGGCAGATCTATGGTTATGTGTTGGCCTTATAGGCCCACAGCTAAAGCTGGCCTAGGCTAGAACTAGGGTTTAGGCGGTCTGCTAGAAGCTTTTTACGCCCTTTTTATACTACCTCTGTTAGGTGAGTGTAGTTTTTCCTAGTTTTGGCCTCCTCTTATCAGAGTTGTCAGGCCAAGGCCCATTGTCCCCTTGGTGTAGGTGCAAAATAGATAGCAGCTATGGTAGCAGACTATTGCTAAGTCTCCCTGGTGCCGTTGTCTCAGGCGGTGTACGCCCCGTTTCACTATGTGAATAGAAACTTTGTTGCTGTGGCCTCACTAGAACTATCTAGTGGTACTTTGACTTCAGTCTTTCCCCTGAACCCCTTGAACTATGTTCAAGCTTGAGTGATATGGTTGTAGCTTTTTATAAAAGCTCCTGTTCCCTAGGGTTCGGTACAGATTGTATTTGTTTTTGGTGAGAGTTTCTGTTGTGAAGTACCCACCCTGTATTTTTCAGGGTTGGATTAATAGTACTCCCTTGTTTTTCAAGGTCGCTGTACTTTATTACTTTAGTTCTTATTCCTGCCCTACACAATGTGAGCTCAATGAACTCTAAATACTGCCACAGGCTAGCACCCGTGTGTTCTGAAGTAGTAGGCCTGACTTTGGCCTCCTTAAGATTATGGTGATGTAGTTTGTACTCCTCTTGCTGAAAGGGTAAAAAGTGTTTTTTACTGCGTATATTGCCTGTTGGAATGTATTAACTCAGGTTGAGTTTAATAAAGTTAACCTCACTACATAGTTTGGTTTTTATATATATGGCTCCCTTAGAGCTTGAACACTGCCACAAGCTGACACTTGTGTTGTTTGAAGTAGAAGGCTCTGTTTGGGCTTCCTTCAGAGCACAATAGCTTGTTGTATTACAAGGCTTGTTGGTAGGTGTTTTAGTTAGAGTTTGCTCACTTGGAAACTAGCACTGCCACAGTTTTATGCCCGTGATCGTTTGAAGTAGTAGGCCTGTTTTTTTGGCCTTCCTCAGAACATGGGTTAATGGTGTTTTTACTGAGTACATTGCCTGTTGGAATGTGTGGATAAATTAAGCTCAGTTAAATAGTTAACCTCACTGGATAGTTTGGTTCTCATATATGGCTCCCTTAGAGCTTAGACACTGCCACTAGCTGACGCCACATGTCTTTCTGGAGGCGCAGGCCCTGTTTGGGCCTCCTTCAGAGCATGATGGTTAATTTTGTACTCCTCTTGCTTAAAGAGTAAAAAGTGTTTTTACTGAATACATTGCCAGTTGGAATTTGTGAATAGAATTAAGCTCAGGTTGAGTTAAATAGTTAACCTCACTGGATAGTTTGGTTCTGATATATGGCTCCCTTAGAGCTTAGCCACTGCCACTAGCTGACGCCACATGTTTTTCTGGAGTCGGAGGCCCTGTTTGGGCCTCCTTCAGAGCATGATGGCATAAGTTTGTACTCCTCTTGCTTAAAGAGTAAAAAGTGTTTTTACTGAGTACATTGCCTGGTGGAATGTGTGGATAGAATTAAGCTCAGGTTGAGTTAAACTAGTTAACCTCCCTGGATAGTTTGGTTCTTAGATTTGGCTCCCTTAGAGCTTAGACACTGCCACTAGCTGACGCCACGTGTCTTTCTGGAGTCACAGGCCCTGTTTAGGCCTCCTTCAGAGCATGATGGCATAAGTTTGTACTCCTCTTGCTTAAAGAGTAAAAAGTGTTTTTGCTGAGTACATTGCCTGGTGGAATATGTGGATAGAATTACGCTCAGGTTGAGTTAAACTAGTTAACCTCACTGGATAGTTTTGTTCTTAGATTTGGCTCCCTTAGAGCTTAGACACTGCCACTAGCTGACGCTCATGTCATTCTGAAGTTGCAAGTCCTGTTTGGACCTCTCTCAGAGCATGATGGCGTAAGTTTGTACTCCTCTTGCTTAAAGAGTAAAAAGTGTTTTTACTTATTTTGTCTTTCTACCGAAAAAATATTAACAAAATAAAAAATTTAAGCCGGAGAAGTTTCTGAAATTTGATTGATTTGAAACGGAATGACTCTATAGCATGTTAAGAGTAAATGGCACATTAACAGGGCTCTTTTTAGTGACGAGGAATAAGACAAGGGTGTCGTCTTTCAGGTTTACTCTGAGCCTATTTTTAAGTCTGCTGAGAAAAAAACTGTTATTGGTGTCCCTGGCTGCCCTAAAATCCCCCAAGTAAAACTTGTAGTAGGTGATGTAACTCTGATAATTAGGAATGCAGATTATATTTATAGCATAATTTCACGTTTGAAAATTTGTCAGAAAGCTACCTCAGCATGTATAATTTGGGGAAAAAATGTACTTCTTTGTTGATGTGGGAATAGCATAGCACAGGATCTCTTCAGTTACCAAAGCAGTGTAAATGGGCCCAGTATGGTTTAAAAGTAATTGACATTTATTTTGAAACTGACCAGTATATGAAAAAGAACTGGTAAGGAGTGGTTGACTGGGTTATTGGTAAAATTCAAAAGGGAAAGTGAATTCTCCCTGTCACTGTTGTACTTAGATTTTACTTTTTATATCTGCAGCCTCTCGACCAGACAGACACAGCAGGAGCTGAGCCAAAACAAACCTCCTCCTGAGAAAACAACATTGGAAGATCTAATTGGAGGGACTTTTTTGAGATTAGTTCTGTTTTGTTATTTGACCCAAGATATTTCAGTTTCACAAAGAAATATGCGGCATTTTGTCTTAGAAATAATAAAATAATACTTTTTCATTTTTAATTTGTCTTAAATTTCATTTTGTTAAAGAAAATCATGAGAAAATCGTATCATGAAGCAAGTATCGTATCGCATCGTGAGTTGAGTGAATCATTACATCCCTAGTTCTAAGTATAAAAAGTTGTGGTACAAACAGTGTGTATTTGAATTTTTTTTAATAAATTTTTTTAATGTGGGTCAAGATGTTGACTTGCCTCTTTTTAATTCATTGGTGGAATTTGGGGTAGCTATTTAATTAGCGTATTATAAATTGGTAGTGTACTTTTTTCAAAATAAGGTGGGGTGTAAGAGAGTGACAATGAGCGAGTTTGGAAATAAGGTTTTTAATCGGTAAAATTGTTTTGTGTGTTTGTGTGAGTGCCTTGTATTTTAACTGTGTTTTGGAAAATGGTGTAAATTTAAAATCACCCATGAATGGGTGTGCCATATTTTGCACTGAAGGTGGCAACCCTAGTGTCAACCAAACACGATATATAAATAAAACGGAGCACTTAGTTGTCACCAAATGATTTTATCAGTTATTCACTAAAACAACTGAAGGTTGACATCAAATACAACAATTGTATAAATGAAAACAGTAACATAGTAAACGATCAGGATAATTTATTCATGTCGCGGTGCATTGCTTGGAACCTAAATACCACTTTTATCTCAGTATTATTATTATCCACAGATTCAACAACTTCCTCTGTTCTCAAGTTTGTCAGAAATGCAGAAAATAAGTCACAGAAAAGGTGTTTACTGTGTTTAAACGCACGCTGGATGGCAACTCTTCTTAATGTATAATCTTATCACATTTTCTCAAATTAATCTGTGCAACGAATTTAAACACCGTCTGCATAAAGAATCAAAGCGCAAAAAGTCACATGGAGTGAAAATATAAGCAATGAACTTGCCCACAACAGTTAACCTATCTACAAATTCCCTTGCTCTCTCTTTGGGATGTGCCATTCCTTATATATTTATTATATTTTGAGAATTTAGGTTTCAAATGTTAACATTAGTTCATGTATTAACTAACATGAACTAACCATGAGCAATAGTTACTGTATTTGTTGCTGATACAGGTTGCTGATTTCGGTAATAAAAAGAAGTATACTAAGAATGAGGTATAGTTTAAAAATATAAACTTTAATATAGAAAATAAATTAGATAATATTAGCACAAGCATGTATTTAAGTTCAATCAGTTTGATTTTGCAGTGCTTCAAAAATATAGGCTTACATAGGCTAAAAACGTCTCGGTTACAAAAGTAACCCTCGTTCCTTGAAGGAGGGAATGGAGACGTACGTTGGACAGACCGACGAATAGGAATCTCACTAGAGAGGCCAATCTACTTCGAGTGTAACTAAAATGAGCCAATGCACACTGGCATGCAATTATTTGCAGCAGCTGCTCTGCGCGGGTATATAATAAGCAGCAGGTGCATTGCATCTTTAGGTTTTCGCTGAGGAGCCGAGCAGGTGAGCCGGGTACAGCTACCGTGGCGACGGGACGTACATCTCCGTTCCCTCCTTCAGGGAATGAGGGTTACCTTTGTAACCGAGACGTTCCCATTCAGTTGGTCAAGTTCAACGTACGTCGGACAGATGACAAATAGGAATCCCTACCACAGCGTCACAGACACTGCACCCTTCCAGTGCTCTGTGCAAGCCTCCTGCACCCCCTTGCCTAAAGGACGGTGGGACAGGGCTAGCACAGAGAGTGTCAGTCACTGCTGTTCCACACAACCCATTCAGTGAGACTATTGGATAACACTGGGAAGCGTACCCTTTCACTAGAAAAGGAATGCTTCCCAGAAGGAGTTATGTGGAGATGTACATATGGACTAACCCCGTAGGGCTTTACTACATATGGAAGTACTGGGATGACTCCAACCTGATAAGAGGTGGGTTCTCCCAAAGGGAAAGACACGTGCTTCGTTTAGGAGCGAGCCGTGGAATACACATATGGGATCCCCGTAGGGTCACACAGCCTAAATCCGGTTCTCAAGGATACAACTTTCTGCCATGTCCGACTGCCGAAGGGTAATCAGAGGACTCAACAGGGTCTGCCTTGTAGACCGGTTGAGGTGAGAACAAGGGAGGAGACCGGCTCGACACGGAAGGCTATAGAATCTAGCGAACGTGTAGGTGTCACCCAGCCCGCAGCTCTACAAATATCTGTCAGTGAGGTGCCACGAGCCAGCGCCCAGGATGCAAAACCTCTTGTAGAGTAAGCATTCAACCTGAGCGGGCAGGGCACACCTTGTGCTTGGTAAGCCAATGCGATGGTGTCAACTATCCAGTGGTCCATCCTCTGCTTGGAGACAGCCTTTCCCTTCTGCTGGCCTCCGTAACAGACAGGAGGATTTAACCGTCTCGCATCCCTAAGGAACCTGACGACCAGGTCGTGCTTACCAACAGAATTGCCATCAATGTGGCCGTGGTATGCAGATACTGTGGCAGCATGAACTTTGAGGGTGGAGGGAGACAGCCTACGCTCCAACCTTTGCTGCAAAAAGAAAAGCACGACTCCGATCGAACATCTTCGGGGATCTTCTCGGTGAGAAGCACACTACTCGACAAACAGGTTCCACTTCGATGTGTAAGCACGTCTCGTAGACGGCGCATGTGCCGAAGTGATTGTGTTAAGTACCTCCGGGGGTAAGTCACCTAGAACCTCTGCATCCCATCCACAGACCAGACATGGAGTTTTCAGAGGTCTGGATGCGGGTGCCAAAGGGTTCCTCGTCTCTGAGAAAGAAGGTCCTTCCTCAGAGGAATGCGCCAGGGAGGGGCTGTTGCGAGGAGCGAGTTCCAGGAACCAGGTCCAGTTGGGCCAATAGGGCGCAACTAGCAGGACCTGCTCCTCATCCTCCCTGACTTTGCACAAGGTCTGTGCAAGTAGGCTCACTAGGCGAAATGCATCATTGTGAAGGCCCCGGGCCAGCTGTGTGCCATTGCATCTGTACTGAGTGTTCTCTCGGTCAGGGACTAATGAGAGGTTTCTGGCAAGGCAAACAGGTCTACTCCGATTCAAATCACGGTTGAGCCCACCAGGAACATGAATGGCACGAAGCGATCTCAGATGCTTCTGACTCAAAAGGAGGAGATGGCGGGCGAGTTGCGACATGCGACAGGAGCGTAGACCACCTTGACGGTTGATGTACGCAACGGTCGCAGTATTGTCTGTACGGATCAGCACATACTTGCCCTGTAACGGCCCTTTCAGGCGGCTCAGGGCAAGACGTACTGCTAGAAACTCGAGACAGTTGACGTGCCAATGAAGGTGGGGGCCCGTCCACACCCCTGACACTGCATTCCCATTGTACGTGGCACCCCAGCCGGTGGCAAAGTCATCTGTGAACACCACAGCATGCCGGGACACCTGCTCCTGGGGCACTCCTGCCCGAAGAAACAAGGGGTCCGACCACAGGCTGAAGGTTTGGCAGCATTCCGGCGCCAGTGCTGAAGCGGTCTCATACGAAGCAAACCGAGCGGGGTTACTGCCGCTGCGGCTGCCATATGCCCCAGGAGAACTCTGAAGGAATTTCAGTGGGACCGCTGTCCTGCCTTTGAACGTATTCAAGCAGTTCAACACCGACTGGGCACGTTCCTCTGTGAGGCGTACTGTCTGTTCGACTGAATCCAACTCCATACTGAGAAAAAGAGCTCCTCTGCACATGGGAGAGTTTGCTCTTTTCCCAGTTGACCTGAAGGCCCAACTGGCTGAGGTGACTGAGCACAAAGTGTTCGCATAACTGATCCCGAGACTGAGCTAGAATGAGCCAGTCGTCGAGATAGTTGAGGATGTGAAGGCCCTGTTCTCTCCACGACTTTCATGAAGGAGACAGGGGAGACAGGGCCAGCTCGAAGGGCAGGACCTTGTACTGATATGCTCGACCCTCGAACTCAAAGCGCAGGAACGGCCTGTGTCGAGAAAGAATTGAGACATGAATGTACACGTCCTTCAGGTCAATAGCTGCAAACCAATCTTGGGGACGGATGCACTTGAAAATGCGTTTCTGCGTAAGCATTTTGAACTTAAGCTTGTGGAGGCTCCGATTCAAAACTCGCAAGTCAAGATCGGTCGTAACCTGAGAAGGACCCTGACCTCATATCGGCTGGAGGGACCAGCTCTATCGCGTCCTTCGCTAAAAGGACCAAGATCTCCGTACGCAAGACATGGGCATTGACAGCTTTCACTGAAGTGAAGTGGACGCCCCTGAACTTGGGGGGACGCTGGGCCAGGGTCTGCGCCGTGACTTTGATCACGATGAGTCAACAAGCGCAGCTCAACCCCAGTTCAGAACTACCCTTGTACATTAAGAGTGCCTTGGCCTCACATGTGTACACAGCCACCCCACCATTAAGAGTAGTGAGAGAGGAAAAAACTTTATGCAGATTTTGGCACTTTTGACGTTCCATATTTTTGGCATCAATATAGTTCCATACTGCCAAGTTTTCCATGCACATCCGGAATGACCCGGGAAAGCATGGCTGTAAACTCTAAATCTGAGTCAGCATAAGCAAAAGCGTGCACTTTGACAGCAAAATGTGCGTCCTCGACGTGTGTTTTGCCATAAAAACGCGTGCTTTCTCGACATGATGTTTCATTAACAACATTCGGGAGGAGCACTTTCAAATGATCCTTTCAATCATCACGTCATTCCAATCAGCTGTCAGCAATCAGTAATCAACATGTCTACCCGATCAGCATAAGAGGAGAACACTATAAATACGCAGTCGACTCACCCATGTTCCTCGACAGTTTTTCAGCATCCCTCCACCACCCCGTCTTCTCACACTCGCACGGTTATCTTCTTAACCAAATCTCACACTCACCTGGTTATCTTCCTAACCAAATCTCACGCTTGCCTAGTTATCTTCCTTAACCAGAATATGGGGGGAGTACTCTGGGTTCGGGCCAGAGCTCGGAGCCCTCTCCTCGGACAGCACGCCAAATATGCATACTATTTATTTATCTGACTTATTTGCAAGTGTGAGCTTGTGAAGTGCACTTTGGAGTCACCAGAAACGCATGTGTTTGATGTGCGTTTATCATAACAAAAATGGGCGTCAAATATGTGCTTTTTGAGTCATGTTTTTGTCCGCTGTTGGTTTAGGACTGTTATCATTAAACCCAACCAAAACAACATGGAATTATCGAGAATAAATTTGCCAGAGGATTGTAATTGTTGAGTTATTATAATCTAGTATAATTAAGTTAAAAAAAAAAACCCTCTTGCATATGAAAACATAAAACTTTTCTTTAAAATAGATGTTTTAAAAAGATGATAACCTTTTTACCTTTTATAAAGGGCATTTTTTAATCATTAATTAAATGTATGATTCATCTTTTATTTCAAATTCTTAAATTTGATCAGTAAATTCAATTAGAATAAGACACTATATAGCACTATAACCAATAAAATTAAATCACACAGAAAAAGTACCACTCCTTTAAATAGTTATATTTATATATTTTTTGAATATACAAATAAGAAATATTGGGTACAAATTTATTTATTTAGACTTTTGAACATGAAACTGGTGGCAAGTGACCGTCTTAATGAGTGAGTCATTGAGTCATTTATTCAAATGTTTTGTTCAAACAGCTGATTCATTCAAGAATAAGATGTTTATGAATGGGCCATTGAATCTTCGACTCAACCGATTCGTTTAAAACGCTGAATCATTTAGTAATGAAACAGCTGAGTGTTGCTGTGAGATGATGGTTCTGCTGTAATCTTTGTTTGGAACTAAAACAAATCAGTCAATATTGCACTCTAAAAATGCTGGGTTAAAAACAACCCAAGTTGGGTTGAAAAATGAACAAACCCAGCAATTAGGTTATTTTAACCCAGTGGTTGTCAGATCAGAACACGGTCTCAGTCTGCAGGCTCTCAAAAAGTTTATTTTAAAGTCTTTTTCAAACAGTCAACACAAAAAGGCAGTCTTCTCAAACAGTCAACACAAAATGCAGTCTATAATCCAGACAGGAGCAATCTCAAAAGAAAGTTTAGCACAGCGTTCTTCAGAGAATGACACAGCTGCTGAAGAGCCTGAACATTACGGTGTAATGCAGCAGGGGGCACTGTTGAGACGGTAGGCGGGTGGCGCTCAGGCAGCACATGAAGCTGGGCAAAGACACAGCGATCCGTGAAGGGAGATGGAGAGCGCAACCAGGACTGAATGCAGGGGAGATCAGCCTGGGGAATCAGGACGAGAGGTGAAAAACAAACAACAACTAAAAGATGAAAACAAAACTGGAAAAAACACGGGTGAACACAAAACAACGAGGCAGGAATCCACACGACACAGCAGAACATGAGATAAGGCTGGAACACTTGCTTGCACAAAACACAAACAACGATCTGGCACAAGACAGCACACGAGAGGGGATTAAATAGGGGAATAAGACTTAATTGATGCCAAACAGGTTGAAAGAGTGAAACAATAATGAGGTAATGAAATGGAATAACAAGGGGGCGGGGTAAGACACCACAATGACAGCGAACATGTGCTCCAGACGACAACAACAAACGGACAGATCAGCCCAGGGACATGACAGTGGTTGGGTTAAATGTTTGCCTAACCTGCGGGGTAGTTTTATTTAACTCAACTATTGTGTAAAAACTACTCTATTGCTTGCTTAAAACAAACCCAAAATACATTATGCTGGAAATTATTATTTATTTTAGTTTTTTACAATCTCTAGGACACATTTCTTAGGTAACTTTTTCAGAACTCTTCACACAGTTCTCCCAACCAACTTGCAGTTAATTTCACATTCAAAATGCACTAAATCTACCAAAACAGTTCATTCATATTTCAAATCAACTAATTCTTCCAGAACTCTAAGGTTTTCACTCAGCAAACACACTTTATCAGTCATAATACACAAACCTAAAAGACACTGACATCAGGTAGCATTATACAATGTTTTGTAAAATATCTTAAAACAAGAATAACACTCTCTATTGTTTATAATTCACTGCAGTTTATGTTACATGAACCATGTTTAGATAACAGTACAAAATTATTCTGAAGTTTTCCCTTTTGAATGGATGATAATGAAATTGAAAGACTACTGCTTCTGTGGGTGTTTAGTTCCATCTAATTGCTTTGATAGTATTTGATTTTTTAGATTCAGAATATGTTTCATTACAATATTACTGTGGAAATGCAGCATATTTCTGTTTTATTCAGTTTTGTGTTATGTTAGTGTTTTGAACTGAAGTTGAACAGTTTTGAAAACAGTATGTAAGCATGTGCAAATTGGCCTGTAGGTACACAAGTTTTGGCATTTGTTGTGTCGAAGTGAGAAAATAATTAATGTAATTTAAAGATAAAGAGATAAGGAAAAGATAAAGATAAAGAAAATAAAAAGATATCGTTATTGAATGCATTTTGTGCCAAAGCAATGATAAATGATCCACAGTTTAGCCCTCACAGATTTCTGTTTTGAAAAAGTGACCCTAAGTATTTTAATTTGATTATAGTGCCATATAGTGTCTTATTATTCTAACTAAATGTATTGATCAAATTTAATTTGAAATTAAAGATAAAGCATACATTTAATTAATGATTTAAAAAAAAAAAAGCCCTTTATAAAAGGTAAAAAGGTTATCATCTTTTTAAAACATCTATTTTAAAGAAAAGTTTTATGTTATCATATGCAAGGTTCAGTCTGTTTTTTTGTTTTGTTTTTCAACTTAATTATATTGGATTATAAAAACTCAACAATTATAATTCTTTGGCAAATTCATCATCGATAATTCCATGTTGTTTTGGTTGGGTTTAATGATAATACAAGAGTCCTAAACCAATAGCAGACAAAAACATGAAAGACTCAAGTCCTAAAAAGTGAGCACACGCTTTCGACGAGCGATTTTGAGAACACTAAGGAAAGAGCACGTTCTTTTTGCCTGTTGGACACTTTAAACAAACGTTTGCGCTGGCTGTTTGATTTACATGTTTAGATGTTCATAACGAGCGTTTTGTCCGACTCAAAACGCACATATTCAATGCCCATTTTTGTTATGATAAATGCGCACTGCGAGAACACGCGTTTTTATAGCAAATCACACGTCATTGACAACACTGACAGGGAATGTGCAGCCTGTAGTGTGCACTCACTCTCTTAGAAGGCGCAGCTCTTACCAGCTGTAATAACAGCTTTTTAGTGCTCTGAAAATGCGCACAGTCGCCAGCTGTAAGCCTTTTAGCGCTCACTGAAGGCGCACAAACACACACAAACGAGAGGACTCGATCACTGCCATAGCGCCGTCACGCAAACACCAATAAAGAGAAAGCTTCTTCCTTGAAGAACTGGCTCTTTTTTAGAAAACACTGCTTGCAGATTAGAGACAGGAACAAATGAACCACTCTGCTCTGAAGCGAAAAGCTAAAGATGCAATGCACCTGCTGCTCATTATATACCCACGCAGAGCAGGGCAGAGCAGCTGCTGCAAATACACGTACGTCAAACTTGACCAACTGAATGGGAAAAAATTACTCAAAATTTAAGAGAATAGTAGAGTCCACACCATAATGGTAATGCCAAAGAAAAACAATATTGCTGGAATCACTTTCAAAACAATTTTCTTCTAGCTGATGAACAACAAACATTGATAACCAATCAGATTTGACCAAATTTAAAGAAAATGGGGATTTCATTACCAACACTTTGCAGCATGTTATTCAATCCTCATCAATCCTCTCAGCAGCATGAAAAACAAGGCTTTTATTAAAATTCGGAATAATTCAATTGTAATGTAGACGCATCCATTTACTTTGAAACTATATATGTATTGTGACAAGCGCTATACAAATAAATGTGAATTAAGTTGAAATACATATCGTGAGCACACAGGACTCAACTCTCAAAAATTTATTTTTCAAGGGGTGATTGGATTCTAACTTGAACACCTCAGATTAGCCATTGCATTCAAGAAAGCAACAGATATGTCTGTGATTAGCTACTGAGCTCAATGCTGCAAAACGCATTGTAAATAGAAACCTTTAATGCTCTCCAAAGCTCGAACACAAATACGTACTGGAGCATTTCCCAAATATGTTTTGCCATCAATGTTTATTTTTAAATCTACTGATTTGCACAGCTCTCTGTGAGGATTAGGACATAATATCACTAACCTGATATAAAAACACTGGAAGTCTGTAAGATGTTCTCATTAATATAATGCAACAAACCTGTGTGTATACTGTTTTGACTTGCTTTGTGAGAACTAACTGTCTTCATAATGTAGTGTCTCTACCACTACATTATGAGCTGTCTTCGTAAATCAAATGGCAAAATAAACATACAATGTTTTATTAAAAATGTAAAATGGCCAAAAGTATTCTGTGAGAGTTGTGTTTAGAGGTTAAGGAATAGAAAATATGAGCTTAGTATACAAAATAATCACGCCTGTGGAAAGTCTTCATAATGATAGATGTGCCAACATGTGTGTGAACATCCACATTTGTGTAGATTTCCTGACACTGTAGATTTCTTTTTTTGTAAACCCTTTCTCTGAAATTTGTCACCCTAGCCTTTGCTAAAGTTTTCCAACAGTTAGTAAACATTATTTAACTTAATAACTCATGATATGTATTTAAAAATAGCCTGTATGATTAAATTGTCATTACTGAAACAGAAGTTCTCTCTTCCGAAACTGGCCTTAAATTGTCGCGGTAAGCGAGAATAGCATTACGGAGGATGAGGTACCTAAGCATATTTTGTTAAATTCAGAGAAGCCGTGATGATTTAGCCAACTTTTATTCAATGTACATAATGTCCTTAAAAAATTTTGCGGAGGATGAGAACATCAGTCATGGATACTTCATTTTCCCACTACTTTTTCATTATTATTATTTATTATACATTTGAAAACATCTATTGGAACATCCATATATAATTTTTTTTTTTTTTTTTTTCATATTTTCATTTTTTTCTGTTTAAATTAGAACAACATACATTGCGGTAATTAGAATTTCAGCTGAAAATGCAGTAAAATACATAAACTCACATAAATAAATTCATTTATATATTGTAATTACTCTTTGTTCAGTGTAGAGAACTATTGTTTTTTTTTGAAGATGTTTTTATATATTACTAAAATACATATTTAAAATCAGTGCTGTGGTGTTTTAATGGTTTTGTGAGAATGACACAGTTAATAAAGGTACAAAAGTTCATTGTTTGTTCATGTTACTTCACAGTGCATTAACTAATGTTAACAAATACAACTCTTGATTTTAATAATGTATTAGTAAATGTTGAAATTAACATAAACAAAGATTAATAAATGCTGTAGAAGTGCAGTTCATTATAGACCCTTTTCACAGACGTTTTCACAAAACGTTGTACATTTATAACACTATACTTAGTATTATATTACCTTTGCATCAAATTACAAAAAACTAGTTAACACTGCCGTGAGGGTGTTTCTAATACAGTGGCTATGTGAAGTGATGGTAAAGTTGACATCAGTCTCTCTGTATTTTTTTTCCTCTTTTTGAAAGTTGTGAAAACATTGCTGAATTTTTCTTTTGCTGTTTGAGCAAATGGGAACACACACACAAAAAATATATTTAATGTATTCTCTCATTTACTGCTATGGAATTTTCCCCAACTATGACGACTTCTGCTTCTGAGAAACCCAGAAATGTGTTTAGTTCATGTTAACTAATGTAGTTAATGTTAACTAATGAACTTTATTGTAAATTGTTTTTGATTGTAAGTGAGTTTTGAGTGAAAGATTTTAAGATTTTATTTTTTATGCACTCAGCTATTGTGGATAATGCATAAGGTTAGTTAAATATGTAAGATGGCCATTGAAAGCTGAGATAATTTCTTTTTGAACGGACCATGTGGTGACCTCATAGAGACCACTGCTTTATTCATAGATCCTTACTGACTTGAGAGAATATGCTTTGATTATGACACTACATGCACCTTTAGAGGTTTTAAGAGTAGATTTACAACAAAGAAAACCGTATATGTTCCCAGGGAATGGAGACTCTGAGGGCAGAGTTTCACATAGATTACTTGTACATTCTGTACTACGTGCAGAGCAGCTTATAGACCGGCACACATCCCCATGAATATAAATGAAGGAACTCCACAGGTGCTGTATGGTGTAAAGCTTCCTGCATGCATATGTGTGAAAGCATAGAGCAGCGATTAATGGATGTTTTCTGAGTAAAGCTGTAGGCTATAAGTGGGTTAGTAGGCTTGCTGATTACATAAAACTGACACAATTTATATGAAAACCATATCTATGGATGTAAACCATAATCTTTTCTGTCTGTCAAGATGTTCTGGCATTTATATAAATTGTGATTAGTTGTGGCTGTGTGGAAGGGATTCTGATTCAATTGTGTTTGTCCTTTGAGGCCTAAAATTGTACTAAAATAAATATTATATATGTTGTTGTGGTATTATAGCCTATATCAGAATGATTTTGTTTTGTTTTGTTTTGTTTTGTTTTGCTACACTGGTGAAACTGCTGAGACTTTTATTCAAGACTAGTGCTCCATCTTGTGGCTATATACGGTAGCTTAAACCAATAGGCCTGTGTTTGGCTGTTTAGCATGTTTGCTATTTGTTTTTAAAAGCAACATTTAAATGTCCAGTATTACTTTATATTGTCGTAAAACCTTTTTTCAGTGAGTGACTGTTTTTTGAGGGCTCTTAATAGCACGAAAATGACTTAGCCAGTCTGCTGCCTGTAACATCACAGCTTAGCATTGTCACTTGGGATTGTATGCAGTCTTGTCATGCAATCAATGAATCAGCATTGTCAGCATGTCAGGACATAATTTTCCTGCGACCCATGAGCAATGATGGCAGAATTAAAATTACATAATGTTCTTCCAGGGTAATGGACAACAACCTTTGAGATTAATTTTTTTTACATCGATAATAATAAGAAATGTTTCTTGAGCAGCAAATCAGCATATTAGAAAAGGATCATGTGACACTGAAAACTGGAGTAATAATGCAGCTTTGCCATCACAGGAATTAATTACATTTTAAAATATATTAAAATAGAAAACAGTTCTTTTAAATTGTAATCATATTTCACAATATTATTTTTTTTACTGTATATTTAATCCAATAAATGTAGCCTTGGTGAGCATAAGAGACTACTTTCAAAAACATAATAAAAACAAACAAACCAGCAAAAAAATATCTCACTGACCCCAATCTTTTGAACGGTAGTGTATGTTTATCATATACATACATTGATATGTCTGAATTCCATGGTATAATGTTAATTTAGCAGAAAACAGAAAACTGATGATGCATGAGGTCATTTTATATTATTTTCCACTAGATGTCAGTGTAAATCCGTTCATCAAACTCCATAGGCTGTGGCTTGTTGAATTAAGGAATACAAACTGGATGCTTTCCAAAACTTATCTGTTTTTATATCTGATTGTTTTTATTATATCTATATGGAAATATAATGTATAGATTGTAAATACAGACACATTTATATCAGCATGGGCAGTTAAACTCATGTTGCTCTGCATCGCTCTTCTCTCTCTTCTCGTGTTGCCTCTCTGCAGTGTAGTGATAAGGCATCTCCTTTCATAGCTCATCTGCGTATGTGAATACGACTACAATGCAGAGCTGATGGCTGCACATGATGTGCTTCATAGGCTGACAGTGTGTTCCATTTTGTTCTTGTTTTTTTTTTTTTTTTTTTGGCAGTAATTAGTCACTTGTTGCTATGGTTGTGGGCTACGGTGTTGCAGTGCTTGTGTTAGATGAAGCAGCCAGACGTTGCAATGACGTCATCTCATTAGTAGCAGTCGCAACAGTGTGAAACACAGACACACTCACAGACAAGTGTGCGTAATCACAAATGTCAAAAAGTAACCAGTAATATTGCTGCAGTGTAATAATTGGGATTCTTTAGCCCTCATTCAGTGCTATTTAAGAAGGATTAGATGTGGTGTTTTGGTCCTGTAATTAAAGACTAAAGACTAAAGATATTATCTCGCAAAATGTGAACGGACTTTAACAAAGACAAAGGGTGACATTCTGCTCATTTATAATGGTTGCATGTCACTGTTCTTATTGGTAACAACAACAAAAAAAATTTTGGTAACTAAATTAAAATTGCAATCAAATAGAAATATTAGATGAAATACTTAAACAAAATGATAAATGCTGCCTTGGTAACTAACTGAAATAAAATAAGTTGAAGATGAAATGCTAAAATTACTAAAACTGAAATAAAAATAAATTAAAGCTATTTAGAAGTTAAAAACAAAACAACATTAATAGAACTTTAAAAAAATTAAAATGAAAACTGAAAATTTAAATATATATGTTAATTCAAAATATGATAAATACTAAAATAGCTAATAAATAACTGTGTCATGTCAGTATTTTTTTAATAACCCCCTTACAGTGAAGTTGGGCTGTAACAGACTTTACTGTCCACCATGGGGTGCTAGAAATATTTTCACATGAGCTACTTATGTGGAGAAACACATGATGTAGTGTTTGTGAAGATGACAAACTTAATTTTAAAGTACTGCCTTAACTTTATCTACTAATGGTGATACTGTGATCATAGTAAAAAATGAAAATAATATTATTACTAATCTTTAACATGACCTTCATAGTTCAGTAAAATAATCTGCTTCACTGAACATCACAATAATTTGAATAATTTTCATAAAGTTATTTTTGTTCTTAATTTTCTACTTTGTTTGATGCAGTGAAATTACCTTGACAACCATGCACCCATATGTTACCATGGTAACTAAAATTAGCTGCACCTTGGAGTGGCCCCTCTTTGTACTTGCCAAGCCAAGCCAAGCCAAGCAAAAAAAAAAAAAGGTTCACAAGGTAGACAAGCACGTGCAACGTTTTCCAAATGTTTCCATTTATACTTTTTTTTTTTTTTTTTCAAAATTAATCACATTATCTATTGTAATTGAATACTGTCCTTGTGTGTTATTGATTAGAAAAACATTTCATTCATCACATTCTTATATTGATATATTGAGTTTGAAATTGCTTTGAACAAAAATTTCGAAATCCCTGGTAGCCCTTCGCGATTTTGGTAGCCTGAAAAGAATTTAAATAGCCAGAATAAAAAAATACTTTTTTTTAATGTAGAAAATTGGACTAGAGTCAAAATATCAACCAAAAACACATATGTATTTGGTTCTAACTAAACTGAAATATAAATATTAAAATATGAATTTGAAAATATAAGTTTGAAAATTCCCTGTTTTTTTTTTTTTGGATAAGCAGAACTGAAATACTGGAAATACATTTTCACACACACACATACACACACACACACACACACACACAGACAGATTGCTGTGCCAAAGCATATTCATGGAAAGTTGGCTGGAAGGACAAAGTGTGGTAGGAAAAGGTGTACAAGTGAAAGGAACACAGACGTCTTCAGGAAATGGGCTACAACTGTCATATTCCACATACCAAGCCACTTCTGAATCAAAGATAACGTCAGAAGCGTCTTACCTGGGCTAAGGAGAAAAACAACTAAACTGTTGCTCAGTGGTCCAAAGTCCTCTTTTCAGATGAAAGTAAATTTTGCATTTCATTTGGAAATCAGGGTCCCAGAGTCTGGAGGAAGAGTGGAGAGGCACAGAAACCATGTTGCTTGAAGTCCAGTGTGAAGTTTCCACAGTCAGTGATGATTTTGGGTGCCATGTCATCTGCTGGTGTTGGTCCACTGTGTTTTCTGAAGTCCACAGTCAACGCAGCCATCTACCAGGACATTTTAGAGCACTTCATGCTTCCTTCTGCTGACAAGCTTTATGGAGATGCGGATTTCATTTTACAGCAGGATTTGGCATCTGCCCACACTGCCAAAGGTACCAAAAGCTGGTTCAATGACCATGGTGTTACTGTGCTTGATTGGCCAGCAAACTCGCCTGACCTGAATTGTCAAGAGGAAGATGAGACACCAGACCCAACAATGCAGATGACCTGATGGCTGCTATCAAAGCAACCTGGGCTTCCATTAAACCTGAGCAGTGCCACAGGCTGATTGCCTCCATGCCACCCTGCATTGATGCAGTAATTCATGCAAAACGAGGCCCAACCAGGTATTGAGTGCATAGAAATAAACATACTTTTCAGAAGCCTGACATTTCTGTTTAAAATATCCTTTTATTGATCTTATGAAGTATTCTAATTTATTGAGATAGTGAATTGGTGGGTTTTTGTTAAATGTGAGCCAAAATCATCACAATTAAAAGAACCAAAGACTTAAAGTACTTCAGTCTGTGTGCATTTAATTTATTTAATGCACGAGTTCCACAATTTGAGTTGAATTACTGAAATAAATTAACTTTTCCACGACATGGAACTTGAGCACAAGTTATTTAGGTCACTGTTCATCACCTCACTATATCACTATATCATTCACTAATGAGACGCTTCATGAGGTTTAATCTAAAAGTCAAGATTAAAAATAATCTAAAAAGGCCTAAAATGAAATCCTGTGTGGATTGCAATGACAATAAAAAATCAAGGTGATTTTAGCTGTGCCATTTCGAAGAGCTCTGTGGTTGTACTTGAACTGTCAGATGATATTACTAAAGTAGATTCAGATTCAAAGCATTTTTGTGGGTGTTTTCCTACACTATAGATAGTTTCATGAATGATGCATGACACAATGCTCATCACTCACCCCATGCAAATAGATTTTCTAGCGGGGTATCTAAAACTCGGAATGATTGTTATTCTGCACATGTTTTAGTTTTCTATTTATAATTTTTATAACTACCAGTAAGTCACTGAGCCACTGCAGATCCTTCAAGAAAATCTTGTATAAGACACATTTGGATCCACATTGTTTAGTCATCTGTTGCTACAGGTACAGTTCTCAGTTATCAGAATGACAGATAGGATCTCTCCAGGTCTACTTCATCAGTGGCTTGACCATGCTAACCTTTTTAACCTTACATCATTTTCGATGCATGCACACATTTCAGCCTGGTGGAATTGTGGACCGCAGTGAGGCTGAGTTGCTTAAACATGTGGAGAGTAGTGTGGCACTTTGAGACAAGAATCACCTTGTGCCTTCTGGTTCATGCACAGCTGCTGTGTGTTATGCTGCTCCTTTGATAAAATGGAAATTAACTTTCATTTAAAATGCTGAACATTCTGGACATTGGAATGAAAGAAGAAAGCCAAGTACTGTTACATTTACTTGAAATAGGTGTGACGAAAATAATTTGGACTATTATTGCTTTCATACCTCAAGAGACTTAATCAGTTATGTTTCTTTTACTGAAGGTGTCAGCTTTGTCTCAGATGTTTCTCATGAAATTCCTTAGGAGAAATAAAAATAGAAACAAATGAGACAATTGTTGACATCATACATAAAGAGTATAGCACAGAACTTATTTTTTATTGGACTTTTTTGTTGAGAAATGTTTTTATTGAATGAGTATAGGAATGACTATGAATTTTATAAATAAATTCAGACTTTTGATTGCAAACTTTGATCTCCTTGCAAATCTGAGCATGGTTTGTGGCATTCTTGTGAAACTCTACAGCAAGAGTTTTCAAAGGGGTGGCAAGAGGGTGGTAGATAATCCATAAAAAAGTTTAGAGACAGAGAGACAGACGCACACGTGTATATATATATATATATATATGTTTTTGAAAGAAGTCTCTTATGCTCATCAAGTGTGCATTTATTTGAAAAACAAAACAAAAAACAGTAATATTGTGAAGTATTATTACAATTTAAATGAATGGTTTTCTATTTTAACCCTTTAAGCCCTTAAGGCATTTTTAGAGTTGTTCTTTCTTTCTTTCTGAGTGACATACGAGTAAAGACTCATAACTCCAAAACTATAGCAGGGATAGTCAAAAGGTAGGTATCCTCTGATAGAAAACTTTTTTAATTCATTACGTTTGGACATTCTCTTGCTGAGAAACTGCTGATAAAAGACAAAATAATAATAATATAAAATTGTTGTTTAAAATCTTGCATATCTTTCATATTTGACATGCAATAACTCAGGAAGGAAATAAGGTAGGAGGAAAAGTGGTAAAGTTCCTCTACATGTGAGCTGCATCTGGATCAAATTAAGTTAAAGCATTTAGAAGGTAGCCTTTTTGTTTAGCCCTTGACACCCCCCTAATGGGCATTTTTAAAGTGGTTCCTCCATGAGGAATATCTTGTGATCGACGCAATGGATTATGTTGATTTTGGACTCATTTCATTTGGGAGCATCCACTGTAAGTAATGATGTGCCATTTTCTATGATCTATGAATGTTTCATGAAGTTATAAGCAAAAACGCCATGTGAAAGATAGATTTGATTTTTATGTGTTGTTACTCCGTGAGGAATATCTCATGATCTACCCAATGGATTATGTTCCACGATTGGAGTATGTTTCATGAAGTTATGAGCAAAAATGTGACATAAATGCCATACCCATCTGGATTAAAGCATCTGGATTAATTTTTTTTTTATTTATTATTTTTTTTTTTATTTACATTGGAATCAAGACAAAAATACTAAGTAACACATATAACACTCTCACAAAACAATTAACATCATGACTCATATTAAACTCAAATATAACACACAGAATATAGGTTAGAACAAAACCCATAAATGCATTATTATGAACTCAAAATTCTACTTAGAACACATACATTCAAGAGATTTTGTCATAGGATTGCGTAGACACTTGTTTACTGATTGTTATCGGATTAGCGTTTGTCTCAACTTTGACCAAAAACATACAAAAATGTTAAACACCAAATCTGTGTTAAATGATGATTTTATAAGCCATAGCCATATTTGGTCTCAAAGGGTGATCTATAGGCAATCTGCAGCAGCTCTGCTTTGGCACCTTTTCACAAAATGGAGAATTCAACTCTTCCTCTGCAGGAGAGCATGTTCAAGAAAGAGCTAGCTTAAAGGGCCAAAACAATCCATACCAGTCGACCAAAAGGGAGGCTTATACAAATGAAGTCTGGAAACTGGTAGATCAGCCATTCTGGGAACTGAAGGCACACCTTTCCACTTTACACTCAAGACATGACTTCTGAATTTTCTTTATTAACTGTGACCCCCCAGAACCCAGTATTTCTGACAAAGCTGGGCAAACACTCTTTGTGGTCCAGGATGGCACAGAATTGAATCAAATTCAGCAACATGATACATGGTAACATGATTCTTAGGGTCTAAGACAATCAGATAAATAGCTTCAGGATCCAAATCCTCACTTTGACAGAGTCGTTCACCCACTCTTATCAGCTCTGTAACTGGATCATACACAGTTGCCAGTCAACTAAATGGCTGTGTCGGGGAAATTCATGACCATCTTTAGGTATAACTCAGGTATAATTCTTTTTTGCATTTCAGGAGGTTTGGTCTCAAGTCCAAAGAGAGGTTTTCAAAAGTTGCTGCAATCAAATCAGACTTAGGAGAGTTTGCGTGTGCTTCATTAAGTCCACAAAACAACGTTTTTATCCCATCATCCTTGGAACTTGAAGCTGGAGATTTTGGCCATTGCTGATGGGGCAAGTATAGGAAGGTAGGTCCTTGAAACAAAGAATTTGTAGCAGACAATTCAGCAAGCCTCTTGCCTCTTATGATGTCATCTGCTGGATTACTTATCTCCGCTAATCCGGTCTAGTATATTCAAGAATCTCTGTGATGCGGTTTGCCACAAGGATTTTGTACTGGCAGAATTCAGACTGGATCCAGGTCAATACAGTTGTAGAATCAGACCAAAGTGTTAGTGTTTCGATAGCAAAGGTGCTGGTAGCTCAGGAGACAAGGGAGTCTTGGCCTTCATGGCCACTTTGGCCAGGGACATATAGGAGTTATAGGTTTCTGACCTGGATGGGGCTCTGGAACGTGTACTGGGCAGACCTCTGGGACTGGAAGAAGTACATGGTGGAGCTCTAGGACTGGAAGGAGTAGAGGGTGGAGATGTGAGGCAGAAATCTAAGGCAGGTTCCTGAGCTGGAGCCGCAGTGTGTGTGGCCCAGACACACCAATGCTAGTGCCAATAAGGACACTGCAATGCTCTCTGGGATTGGAGTGAGCACAGGAACTGGAGCGGACTCAGGGGCAGGAGCCAACACTGGATTGAACTCAAGGGCTGGAGCCATCTTTGGGCTCTCAACGTGGAAGAGGGTCATTTCTGGATCCTGGACGAGTAAGGAAGTTAGTCATAGGCGCGGTGATGGCCATTATGGCTGAGGGTTCAGATTTGGTGGCCATTTTGGCTGAGGGCTCAGGTGTGGTGGCCATTTTTTTGGCGGACTCAGGGGCTGGAGCTGACAACGGGGGCGGACTCAGGGGCTGGAGCCGACAACGGGGGCGGACTCAGGGGCTGGAGCCGACAACGGGGGCGGACTCAGGGGCTGGAGCCGACAACGGGGGCGGACTCAGGGGCTGGAGCCGACAACGGGGGCGGACTCAGGGGCTGGAGCCGACAACGGGGGCGGACTCAGGGGCTGGAGCCGACAACGGGGCGGAGTCAGGGGCTGGAGCCGACAACGGGGCGGACTCAGGGGCTGGAGCCGACACCGGGGCGGACTCAGGGGCTGGAGCCGACACCGGGGCGGACTCAGGGGCTGGAGCTATCTCTGGGCTCTCGAGGAAGAGGGCCATTTCTGGATCCTGGACGAGGAAGGGAATTAGAGTTATAGGCGTGGTGACGGCCGTTATGGCTAAGGGTTCAGATTTGGTGGCCATTTTTCTGAGCTGGATGGGGCTCTAGAACGGGTACTGGGCAGAGCTCTGGGACTGGATGGAGCACAGGGTGGAGCTCTGGGACTGGAAGAAGTACAGGGAGGAGCTCTGGGACTGGAAGAAGTACAGGGAGGAGCTCTGGGACTGGAAGAAGTACAGGGAGGAGCTCTGGGACTGGAAGGAGCACAGGGCAGAGATTTAAGGCAGAAGTGGAGCGAGCACAGGAACTGGGGCGGACTCAGGAGCTGGAGCCGACACTGGGGCGGACTCAGGGGCTGGAGCCATCTCTGGGCTCTCAATGAGGAAGAGGGTTACTTCTGGATCCTGGACGAGTTAGAGTCATAGGCGCGGTGACGGCTGTTATGGCTAAGGGTTCAGATTTGGTGGCCATTTTGGCTGAGGGCTCAGGTGTGGTGGCCCTTTTTTTGGGGGGTTAGTTCATCCAAAAATGAAAAAAATGTCATTTATTGCTCACCCTCATGTCGTTCTACACCCGTAAGTGAGGCCTGCATTCACAGCAATGGTACTTCCTCTTTCAAGATCCATAAAGGTACTAAAAACATATTAAACAGGTCATGTGAGTTCGGTGGTTCTACCTTAATATTATAAAGTGACAAAAATATTTTTTGTGCACCAAAAAAAAAAAAAAAAAGACTTTTCAACAATATAGTGATGGGCCGATTTCAAAACACTGCTTCAGAGCTTTAACGAATCAAATCAATGATTTGTACCATTACTGTGAATGCAGGCCTCACTGAGCCATCGGATTTAATCAAAATATCTTGTGTTCCGAAGATAAATTAAGGCCTTAGGGGTGTAGAATGACATGAAGGTGAGCAATAAATTAAATTTTTTCATTTTTGGGTGAGCTAACCCTTTAATGTGTCATCATTCCAGGGTCCATGATTTGAGAGCTCGAGGAACTCTTTTACGTAATCCTCAAACGGGCAGCCATCCTGAAAGAGGTAGATGAGCGGATCAGCAGGTTTGATAGGGGTGAGGTGAATGCCCATCTTAGTTTCTTGTGGTCCTGTATTCTGTTATGGTTTAGTGGCTGAAGAAAAGCGCAAGACGAAGAAGATTGCAAATCCAACAGTATTTAATCCAAAGGCATTAAAAGAACAAACAGGAACAAACAGGAACAAACAGGAACAAACAGGAACAAACAGGAACAAACAGGAACAAACAGGAACAAACAGGAACAAACAGGAACAAACAGCACACTCTAACCTTACAACAACATCAATACAGGACAAAGACCAGACTCAAACTGAAGGCTTATATACACAGGCAACTAATGAGCAAACAAGATGATTAACAAGGTGATTGACAAGGCACAGGTGAATGGGATCAACTAATGAAACACATGGGGAAAACTGGGTTAAACGGAAAACATGGAAGACAAATCCAAAAACAAAGGCAAAACACACATATCCCTGGCATTGAGCTATTTTTGCAACAGGTTTGCTAGCTGAGCCACAGTCAGAGCAGCACACAGTTCTAAACGTGGAACAGAAGTTGTCTCCTTTGGTGCTACCCTTGAGCAAGCCATGACAAGAGATATAGAAATCTCACCATTTCCATTAATCAGACGCAAGTAGGCAACGGAGCCATATGTCCTTTCGGATGCGTTCAGAATATGTGAAGCTCTCTGATGACTGGATCTTCCCAGTTCTTTTTTGGACCATACCATCGATGTACTTGGATCTTAACCAAATCTGGTAACTCTCCTTCCCATGCCAAGACTGCCTTGATTCCCTCTGGGTAGGGCTGGATGATTAATCGAAAAGTAATCGAAACCATCCAGTCAGTGGCATAAAAGCAACATCGGTTCAACACATAGTGATGGTGCACGAGCGGTGATCATTGCGTCTTCACTAAACTTTGTCAGTTGTATTTGTTTTAAGGTTTGCCAGTTTGGACAAGCAATTTTAGACGATTGCATGTATATTATTTCGAGCTACCATGCTTGTGCAGCTGCATTGTGGCACGAACACTTATACAAACAGTAGCTGCGCAAAACGTGAAGATCACGCGCACAGAGAGGAACACAGAAACTAGTTGTCAGCGCTGCCCTGTGATTTATCACTAAAGTAGCTTAGAAACTCAAAACTTATTATAGCATATATTTTTCTACTTTTGAAGGAACTATTTACAACCCACAGCTTTACAATTAATAGAGAGATGATATGACTATTTCACACACGCAATCACTCTCATTACGTACTGGTACTGTGGTAATTTACAACGAGCAAAAATTTGTAAGAAATGTTACGAACTATAGATAAAATAACTGCTGATAGTGAGCTATGTCAGATCACTCTTTCAATAGGAAAAAATATCCCACCTTTTAATAGTCAATCATATTTACAGTACATACCTTGTTAGTGAACTATGAGGGCAAAAAAACAAAACAAAAAAACAAGATAATCATTCATTAATCGTAACCGAGGTAAAATGTTCAGCTAATCAAGGTTTTGATTTTAGGCCATAATCGTCCAGCCCTACCTCTGGGATATCTGGATTATCGCATCCTCTAGTAGGCTTCATCCATAACTGCAGAAGAATTTTAGCAAGTGTCGTGAATGGAATGAAGAAAACCAGAGGTTCATACTGACAAGCAAATATTCGATATAAAATCTGCACATTAGGACAGTATACTCCATTTACGTGTCATGAATGGAATGATAAAACCCAGAGGGTGACACTGACAAGCAAGTATCCGATATAAAACCCACAACGGTAGGACAGTATACTCCACTACATGATGCTTGTAACTTAAGGTATCCTGCACGCAATGCCAAGGGTCCAAGGGTACCTTCACATGGATCTGTGCAGTCATGACTTAGCCACAGGTCAGTGTCTACTGAACAAACTTCTGCTGGTAAGTGGTCCATCACAGAGACGTGGTTACTAGCCCATTACCAGATCTCAAATCCTCCTTTAGCTAAAGAAGAAAGCAATTTCATAAGGATCTCCTTGGCCTCTTTAGTAATTGGAAAAATTTGCATGCAATTATCCATATAAAATGAATGCAAGACAGAGGATTGAACATCTTGAAACTCAACAGAAAGGCTCTGAACACATTTCTGGAGAGCATATGTGGCACAACCAGGGCTACATGTAGCACCAAAAGGCAAAACCTGCCATTCATAGACATCGGCTGCATCATTTCTTCTCATATTTCGCCATAAGAAGCATAGCAGAGGTGAATCAGAAGACTCTTTGATACTGATAAGAATAATTCAATACCACACGATGCTTGCCATTATGTTCCACATGATGGTGGGGAATATATCAAGATTCATCACTGAGTTCTGTCTCATTGGACTTAATTTATTTATTTTTTTTACGCATCCAGCCTCGATGAGTTTCTGAATCTCTTGCTCATAAATAGCTGCATGATCTGGATCCTTAGCCAGCTTTCTCTGGCAGTAATGCAAAGCTGGCATTACTGCCTCTGGGGATGCTTTAAGAACAGGTGCATTCTTAAGTCGAAGTAAAGGAGTCACATATGTCTTGATTCCATTAATTTCTTCACACTTTGTTTTCTGTTCTAGGCACTCGAGAGCATCCTTATCTTGTTTAGAATGCAGAGAATGCTTCGGAGTCTGAGAGAAAGGAAGTACATCAACTTGCCATAACTTCTCCACATCCTTGTACAACTGATCCATGGAAAGGGAAGCCTGGAAAAAACACTGGGTCGTGGAATTAGTCTTCTCACCCAAAGAAGTAGGTCCTTACAGTGTCCACCCCAGTTGAGTATGCAAAGCAGCTGGACTTCCAGGAGGACCAAAATGTACTCGCTCCTTGGAGCAAAGAAGGTAAGGATGATCAGCTCCCACTAGTAACATAGGTTTAACCTTCTGAAACTCCTCCAGAGGGATGCCTCTTAGATGTTGTCTGTTCAGGTATATCAAGCATTCGAGGAGTAAAGGCACCTTGTATCTGGTATTTGCTTTGCTTATGAGAAGCTGGAGAAATGGAAAAGGACACAGTGCCACCTTCAGTTTTCTCTGTGCCTTGCCGAATGGTTCGAAGAGCCAATGATCCTGCCGCCCCATTAAGACCTAAACTCTCTGCAGCAGAAGAAATGGGTATGGTTCTTTCTGAACCATCGTTTAATATTGTATACGTCTCCAGAGTCTTTCCTTGGTGTCTTTCCTTACCATTTCAGCAGCCTCTCCAGCTCGAAGGACCATGTAGAAATTTAAAAGGAATTTTAGGCTGATTTGGCTGTTGCTACCAGAATGGTAGGTCAGACAGAATTAACAGAAAAGACAGAATTAACTCAGCCAAGAGCTTCCTGTCTTCCAGCAGGTGAGTTGCATTCCTGGGGGCAGTTATTGACTTGGCCAAGATGCAAGCCTGACTTGTGCCTGAACACTCACTGAGTATTCCTGTGAGGGTGGCCAGCACTATAGCAGAGGCCAGAGCACCATCTACAAGATGCCTTTTTACCCTTAAATGGTCTGTCTTCTCCGACTGGTGTACAGTTGAAATGAAGACCCATCCTCTTGTGATATATCGGCCATTCTGTCCTTCTTACAGGAGCTGCTGGATAAGGGGTGTACCACTTCCATGCTCAGAGTATACATGATGGTCATCACGGTGAATCACGCCCTCTGGGCTGGCCAGTCTGTCGGAAGGAACATCAAATTCTTGAGAGGAGTCAGAAGACTTAACCTGCCTCACCCTCATAATGTCCCAGTCTGGGACCTGTCCATGGCCTCTATCTCTAAAGACCGCCCTGCTGCTAGCTTTAGCGTTGGTCAAGCATGTGGGCGACATGCAGGAGCTCTGGGTGAGCGCTTCCTTTTTGGAGTTTGAGCCTAATGACTGTAAGGTCATCCTCAAACTCAGGCATGGATACATACCTAAAGTGCTCTCTACTCCGTTTAGAGTGCAGGTCATTACTCTGTTAGCTGTCCCCACCTCAGAGGACGTGTAGGGTGCTAACTTACTTTGCCTGGTCCGGACCCGTAGAATATTTGTGGAGCGCTCTAGCCAGTATCAGCAGTCAGAGCAGCTCTTTGTGTGCCAGCCTCCTCCAGCCCCTCTAGTTAGCCTAAGTTTCCTAGGGCCGTTGTAGTAGTTTTGAAAGGGAACGCTTTGATTACTAATGTAACCTCGGTTCCCTGAGATAATGGGAATGAGCATTGCTTGCTGTGCCATGTTAGACAGCAGCACGCAGGTCGAAAGATTCTGATAAAATGGCATTCGGCAAACGTTAACAAATCAGGCTTCAGTATTCTGAGTTTACCCCAAAGCGTGATTCACGCAATACTATTTCCCCTTATCTCAGGGAACGTCTCGGTTACAAAGGTAACCCTCGTTCCCTGAAGGAGGGAACAGAGAAGTACGTCGGACAGACCGACGAATAGGAATCTCGCTAGAGAGGCCAATTCGAGTGTAACTAAAACGAGCCGCTCGCAGCGTGGGTATATAATGAGCAGCAGCTGCGTTGCATCTTCAGGTTTTCGCTGAGGAGCTGAACCGGATAGGCGGCAGCATCAGCGAGGTACAGTGACTGTGGCGACGAGACGTACGTCTCCGTTCCCTCCTTCAGGGAACGAGGGTTACCTTTGTAACCGAGACGTTCCCATTCAGTCGGTCACGTTCGAAGTACGTCGGACAGACAGACGAATAGGAATCCCTATCAAAGCGCCACAGGGGCTGCCCCCTTCCAGCGCTCTGTGCAAGCCTCCTGTACCCCCTTGCCTATGGACGGTGGGACAGGGCTAACACAGAGTGTTGATCACTGCTGTTCCCCAAACCCATTCAGTGAGACTATTGGATAAGCGTGCCCTTTCACTGGAAAGGAACGCTGCGGAAGCCACATCCTTCCCTGAAGGAGTTATGTGGAGAAGAACATATGGACTAACCCTGTAGGGCTGTACTACATATGAAAGTAAAGGGGTGACTCCAACCAGATGAGAGGTGAGTTCCCCCAGAGGGAAAGACACAGGCTTCGTTTAGGAGCAACCGTGGAACTGCACATATGGGATCCCTGTAGGGTCACACATATGGTAACCAGCCTAAATCCGGTTCTCAAGGATACAACCGAGTATAGGCCTGGCGCCAGACGCTCCGCCAAGTCAACTGCCGAAGGGAGATTGCAGGACTCAACAGGGTCTGCCTCGTAGGGACTCTCTGGAGCAATAAGTGCATGTAAGCGCAGCAAGCCGACACTAAGCCGGGGCCTCTCCGTGCCTCTGACCTGAGGTGAGAACACGGGAGGAGACCAGCTCGACACGAAGGCTATAGAATCTAGCGAAAATGTTAGGTGTTGCCCACCCCGCAGCTCTACAAATGTCTGTCAGCGAGGCGCCATGAGCCAGCGCCCAGGAGGATGCAACACCTCGCGTAGAGTGAGCATGCAACCTGAGCGGGCAGGGCACGCCTTGAGCTTGGTAAGCCAAGGTGATGGCGTCCACTATCCAGTGGGCCATCCTCTGCTTGGAGACAGCCTTTCCCTTCTGCTGGCCTCCGTAACAGACAAAGAGCTGGTCTGAGTTCCTGAAGCTTTGAGTTCTGTCTATGTACAGTCGCAAGGCGTGAACTGGACATAGCAAAGCCAGGGCTGGGTCTGCCTCCTCCGGGGGCAGCACTTGCAGGCTCACTACCTGGTCCCTGAAGGGAGTGGTAGGAACCTTGGGCACATAGCCAGGGGTCTCAGTACCACGTGGCTGTCACTCGGCCCGAACTCTAGGCACGATTCATCAACCGAAAATGCCTGCAGGTCCCCTACCCTCTTAATGGAGGCCAACGCAACCAGCAGCAAAGTCTTCATAGACTTCATAGATTAAGTCTGCTGACTGCAAGGGCTCAAAGGGAACATTCTGGAGTGCTCGAAGCACCAGAGCAAGGTCCCAAGAGGGTATGGAGGGGGATCGAGGAGGATTTAATCGTCTCACCCCCCTAAGGAACCTGACGACCAGGTCGTGCTTACCAACAGACTTGCCATCGATGAACTTTGAGGGTGGAGGGGGACAGCCTACGCTCCAACCCTTGCTGCAAGAATGAAAGCACGACTCTGATCGAGCATCTTCGGGGGTCTTCTCGGCGAGAAGAGCACCACTCGACGAACAGGTCCCACTTCAAGGCGTAAGCACGTCTCGTAGATGGTGCACGTGCCGAAGTGATGGTGTTAAGTACCTCGGGGGGTAAGTCACCTAGAACCTCCGCGTCCCATCCAGGGACCAGACATGGAGTTTCCAGAGGTCTGGACGCAGGTGCCAAAGAGTGCCCCGTCTTTGAGAAAGAAGATCTTTCCTTAGAGGAATGCGCCAGGAGCGAGGAGCGAGAGTTCCGGGAACCAGGTCCGGTTGGGCCAATAGGGCGCAACTAGCAGGACCTGCTCCACGTCCTCCCTTACTTTGCACAAAGTCTGTGCAAGTAGGCTCACTGGGGGAAACACATATTTGCGAAGGCCCCGGGGCCAGCTGTGTGCCAGTGCATCTGTCCCGAGTGTTCCCTCGGACAGGGAGTAAAACAACTGGCAATGAGAGGTTTCTGGCGAGGCAAACAGGTCTACCTAAGCTTCTCCGAACTCCTTCCAAATCAGCTGGACCACCTGGGGGTGGAGTCGCCACTCTCCCGGCAGCGCAGCTCATGAGAGCTCGTCGGCCACACGGTTGAGCACACCAGGAACATGAATGGCGCAAAGCGACCTCAGATGCTTCTGAATCCAAAAGAGGAGATGGCGGGCGAGTTGCGACATGCGGCGGGAGTGTAGACCACCTTGATGGTTGATGTACGCAACAGTCGCAGTGTTATCCGTACGGACCAGCACATGCTTGCCCCATAACGGCCCTTTCAGGCAGCTCAGGGCAAGGCGTACTGCTAGCAACTCGAGGCAGTTGATGTGCCAATGCAGTTGGGGGCCCGTCCAAACCCCTGATACTGCATGCCCGTTGTACGTGGCACCCCAGCCGGCGGCAGAGGCATCTGTGAACACAACAGCATGCCGGGACACCTGTTCTAGGGGCACTCCTGCCCGAAGAAACAAGGGGTCTGACCACAGGCTGAAGGTTTGGTGGCATTCCGGAGTGACTGCCACTCGGAGCGTACCACGTTGCCACGCCCATCTCGGGACTCGGCCGTAAAGCCAGTGCTGAAGCGGTCTCATATGAAGCAAACTGAGCGGGGTTGCTGCCGCTGCCATATGCCCCAGGAGCCTCTGAAAGAATTTCAGTGGGACCGCTGTCCTGCCTTTGAATGTATTCAGGCAGTTCAACACCAACTGAGCACGTTCCTCTGTGAGGCGTGCTGTCTGTTCGACCGAATCCAACTCCATACCAGGAAAAGAGATCCTCTGCACAGGGGAGAGTTTGCTCTTTTCCCATTTGACCTGAAGGCCCAACTGGCTGAGATGACTGAGCACCAGGTCCCTGTGATCGCACAACTGAACCCGAGACTGCACTAAAATAAGCCAGTCGTCGAGATAGTTGAGGATGCGAACACCCTGTTCTCTCATGGGAACAAGGGCTCCCTCCACGACCTTCATGAAGACGTGGGGAGACAGGGCCAGCCCGAAGGGTACTGATATGCTCGACCCTCGAACGCAAAGCGCAGGAACGGCCTGTGTTGAGGTAGAATCGAGACATGAAAGTACACGTCCTTCAGGTCGATCACTGCAAACCAATCTTGGGGACGGATGCACTCGAAAATGAGTTTCTGCGTGAGCATTTTGAATGGTAGGTTGTGGAGGCTCTGATTCAAAACTCGCAGGTCCAAGATCGGTCGTAACCCACCGCTTTTCTTGGGTACAATGAAGTAGGGACTGTAGAACCCTGACCTCATATCGGCTGGAGGGTGCGGCTCTATCGCGTCCTTCGCCAGTAGGACTGTGATCTCCTCACGCAAGACATGGGCATCGACAGCTTTCACTGAAGTGAAGAGGACGCCCCTGAACTTGGGGGGACGGCGGGCTAACTGAATCGCATAGCCGAGCCTGATGGTCCGAATGAGCCAGCGAGACGGACTGGGGAGTACTAACCAGACTCGCAGAGACCATACAAGCGGGATCAAAGGAACCGTAGGCGTACCTGCAGTGGGGCAGCGAAGTGGAACGCAGGGACGCGGCTCAGGAGGCTCTCTTAGCGAGGCGGCCCGTAGCAGGGTCTGAGTGTGCCGAGCAACACTTACCTGTTTCCAAGGTCGGGCAGGGGGCGCAGGAGAGGCTTTGGCCACCTTCTCGAACTGCACGTTGCTGCCCTCTGGTGAAGGAAGAGGGAGATGAGAGTGGAGAGGTTCTTGCCCTCCCGCTGCTCTCCGAGCCCTCTTCGGACCCGGAGATGGTGGAAACTGCTCTTTTTTTGAAAATTTGGGTACCGCTGGCTGTTGAGCCAGCAGCGGAACAGAAATGAAACGAAACAAAGGATTTACCACCCGGCCCTCCTCCGGGGGAAGGAGTGGTGCAGTCACCATCTCCTGAAGAGCAGTGCCAGCCATCTCTGGCTCGCCCGTCCTAGGGCCTCTTGCTCTTGGCTTTACCACCCTTCTTGGCGGGGGCCTGGACGGGCTGGGCACCCTGCTTGCCACTGGCTCGATGGCGGCGCTTGGATGGAGGCTGCCGCTGCGGCGCAGGAGCGGGGGCAGCCGCAGGGGGGCGCCCTCGGCGACGAGCAGGCTGAGGTGCTGCTGGCGGCAGATGGGTGGACGCAGCAGCTGACCGCCATGGCAGGATGTGACGGATGGCCTCAGTCTGCTTCTGTACAGCCGAGAACTGCTGAGCGAAGTTCTCGACCGCGTCGCCGAAGAGGCCAGTCTGGGACACGGGGGAATTAAGGAACCTGACTTTGTCTATATCCCTCATGTCAGCCAGACACACCAAAGTGGATAATAACCCTTTGCCGCACCGCCATCAAGGGTGGTGAGGGAGAAGGACCCACTGGGATGGTTTCGGGCAGTAAAAGGTGCTGTCCATGTACCGGTGAGTTCTTCATGCACCTCTGGGAAGAAAGGAACCGGGGTGGGTGGCTGAGAACCAGCACGCGCCACCCCGAAATACCAATCGTCCAACTTTGAGGGGGACACGGTGGAGGGTTCCACACGAGCCCGACCCTGTTGGCGGCCCGGGAAAGCATAGCCATCATTTCCGGATCCGAATCGGGCACAGCTACTGTTTCTGAAGGAGGCAACTGCGCCGACTCGTCATCTCCAGAAAAATCTGGCTCACCCTCCGATGCAGCTATCGACATCCGGTCATCGGGGGGAGCTCCGAAGGATACGGATGGTGCACACCTTTGAGATGGCCCACTGCGCTCCCCTGGCAGCTCTACTGGCTGCGGAGTGCAGGAGAAGTGAGAGTTCCTGGGGGTTGGTTCCCCGAAGGAAGCGTGCTCACCGTAATCCTCAGATCACCAGCGCCGCTACCCAAAGCAACCCTCTGAGGAGGATTGGAACGAGGCAGCGGCACTGGGACTCCGCCCCTTTGCAGGAACTGGCAACTCCTAGATGGTCATCTTCCCACAATAGGTACATGACTCTTCCACGAACGCTGCCTCAGCGTGCTTTAAGCCCAGACCCGTGATGCAGCGATCGTGACCATCCCTTGGTGCCAGGTAACGACCGCATCCAGAAACACAAGTAGAATGTCATCTTTAAAAAGACGCAAGCTCTACTTGTGTAAGCTCTTTCAGGGTCTTGCTCTTTAAAAGTGCTGAAGCACGCAGGGGAACAGCCGCGGCAACATAGACAGGAATTGTGTGCAGCCTGTCGTGTGCTCTCCTCTCTTAGAAGGCGGTCCTCTTACCGGCCGTAAAAACGGCATTTTAGTGCTCAAAAACGCACCGTTACCGGCCGTAAGAACAGCCTTTTTAAGCTGAAAAAACAGCTATTTGCTCAAAAGGCAAAAAACAAAGAAAGAGAGAGAGAGAGAAAAAGAGAGGACTTCAACCCCGCTGCCGTGCTGTACGCCCGCACTATAGAGAGAAGTTTGAAGAGCTGAATCGTTTTCCAACACTTGCTTGCAGAGAGACAGAACATCTGTTCGGCTCTGAAGCGAAAAGCTGAAGATGCAACGCACCTGCTGCTCATTATATACCCGCGCTGCGAGGCGAGCAGCTGCTGCATATGATTGCATGCCAATGTGCATTGGCTCGTTTTAGTTACACTCAAAGCAGATTGGCCTCTCTAATGAGATTCCTGTTCGTCGGTCTGTCCGACGTACGTCTACGTGGCCGACTGAATGGGAACTGAGGTTATGTTTAGTAAATGGATAATTTCCAAATCTAGATAATTCTAATCTTTTTTATTATTATTATTATTATTGCATAAATGTGTCTTTGTTCATGAAAATACACTACTCTTCAAAAGTTTGGGGTCAGTAATTTTTTTTTATAGTTTTATTCAGCAAAAATGCATTAAATTGATCAAAATGACAGTAAAGACATCTACAATTGTATGAAAAAATTCTGTTTCAAATAAATGCTATTGACAAAGAAAAAAAATACGTATCATGGTTTCCACAAAAATATTAAGCAGCACACCACATTTTCAACATGGATAATATTAAGAAATGTTTTTCGAGCACTAAATCAGCATATTAAAATGATTATTTCTGCTTCACCCCTCATTAGCATGAATGGATGTCCGGCCATAAGAGTTCATGGCATCATACATGCCTTTGAGCTTAAACACTCATTCATACACGTTACGTAAGTTCTGTTGCAGAACTAGGGCGAGTGCTTGTGTGCAGTCATTAACCCTGAGGTTCCAGCCATCCTTGTGTATTTCTTCCCCTTGTGTGAACTACTGCACTGAAGTATTTGTATTTTTGAATGTTCATGTTACTTGCCTGGGAGAATCCCAGAACTGCTTTAGCTTGGCATTCATTTTATTGGGTCTTCAGCTTGTACATCACTTGAAATCTCCATGACCTTCTTTGAAAATCAGTTATATGAATACAAATTTGGAATCACATAGTCAGTGAATGATGACAGAATTTACATGATTTTTTAAAATACAATACTGAATAGTCTGTTTATATTCACTTCCCTAAGGAACATCTCCGGCTTATTAGCCATGTCATAGCATTCTCCAGAGCTGAAACATGTTTCTAATCTGGGCATATTAACCTGAAGCTCTGCTCCACTAAATTAAATGAATGAGGGAGCATGTGATTTGGGATAAAGACTTGGCCTCATTAAGTGAGTTAATGTAGACCCTTTGTTGAATTGTCACCAGTCAGAAATCTTACAGTGATGACAAAATAACTATATTATGCACATCACACATATTAAATGCAGTAGCAGTTACTTAAAATGATGAAAAATGATAAAACATGATTAAAATGATATAAATCTCACCAGAGCATTTGCAAACTTGTTGAACTCTTAGTGTGTGGAATAAGTACCTATATATCTTTATGAAATATCTGACTGTGTGATGTAAATAAAGTAATAATGAGAAATCAATCTTTTATTCTGTTAAGAAACTTTCTTTTAAATAAAATTGGTCTTACGTTTTAGTATATCATCTATAAAGTTTTTGTTGGCATTCTCATTCATTTCAATGGTTGTGTGGCTGTTATTAATTTTAATAGTGAATAGTATTAAAGATATTTAATTGATTCAAGCAAAACATTATGTATTTTCTTTTGAATAAGTATAATTTAATGATCAAATTCCTCTAATAATACATTTTAAATGAAATTAAGTGCCTGAAGGTTTTGTAATATTGCAGCATGTAGAAAATTGTTGACAAAAAGTAATTTGAGATTTAACTTGAACTTGTGACAAACATATGTAACTTGAACTGAGACTCCTAGATGTGAACATGTTTTCTTGTGACTTTCTGATCCTGATCTGTATTGTAAAACTTAGCAGACAGGCAAAAATACAAGTTCACACAGTTTAAGAGCCCTGGTAAAGCAAATCAGGTACTGGCAAAAATATGAATCATTTAATTTCAGCAGAAGACATACTTTTGAATATTCGTCATTGCAGAATGATGCTTTTTGCTGCCAGGCTCTATTCTGAGTTGTTCACATCCCCGGACTGGGAATTATGCGTTTCTATAGCACCACTATGAATGCCTAAATGAATCTGCAGCGGTCAGGTGATACAGCGGTCACATGGTACACGTAGGAGCTCTCAGAAAAGTCCCATCCTACAAGCTGTAATTACGAGCTCTACAAGAACGTGAATGCCTTACAAGTAATTTCAACATGGTGTGAACGCGTCAGCAATTATTGCACTCGCACATCAGTACGTGCCATTGACAGAAGGTTTGCTGTGTCTCCCAGCACAGTCTAAAGAGCATGGAGGAGATTCCCTGAGACAGACAGTTACTCTAAGAGAGCTGGACAGGGCCGTAGAAGGTCCTCAACCCATCAACAGGACCGGTATCTGTTCCTTTGTGCAAGGAGGAACAGGATGAGCCCTGCCAGAGTCCTACAAAATGACCTCCAGCAGGCGGCCACTGGTGTGAATGTCTCTGACCAAACAATCAGAAACAGACTTCATGAGGGTGGCCTGAGGGCCTGATGTCCTCTAGTGGGCCCTGTGCTCACTGCCCGGCACCGTGGAGCTCAATCGCTATTTGCCATTGAACACCAGAATTGGCAGGTCCGCCACTGGCACCCTGTGCTTTTCACAGATGAGAGCAGGTTCACCCTGAGCACATGTGAAAGACGTGAACGGGTGTGGAGAAGCTGTGGAGAACGGTATGCTGCCTGTAACATCGTTCAGCATGACCGGTTTGGTGGTGGGTCAGTGATGGTCTGAAGAGGCATATCCATGGAAGGATGCACAGACCTCTACAGGCTAGACAATGGCACCCTGACTGCCATTAGGTATCGGGATGAAATCCTTGGACCCATTGTCAGACCCTACGCTGGTGCAGTGGGTCCTGGGTTCCTCCTGGTGCACGACAATGCCTGGCCTCATGTGGAGAGAGTATGCAGGCAGATGAAGGAATTGATACGACTGAATGGCCCCCATGCTCACCTGACCTAAATCCAGTAGAACACCTCTGGGACATTATGTTTCGGTCCATCCAACGCCACCAGGTTGCACCTCAGACTATCCAGGAGCTCAGTGATGCCCTGGTCCAGATCTGGGAGGAAATACCCCAGGACACCATCCGTTGTCTCATTAGGAGCATGCCCCGATGTTGTCAGGCATGCATACAAGCATGTGGGGGCCATACAAACGACTGAGTACCATTTTGAGTTGCTGCAATGAAATTTCAGCAAAATGGACTAGCCTGCTGCATCATTTTTTGACTTTAATTTTCGGGGTGTCTTTGAATTCAGTCCTCTGAAGGTTGATCATTTTCATTTCAGTCAAACAATGTGACATCCTTTCGTTCCTAACACATTACCCAGTCCATATCAGTATAGGTATCCAGCATGATATTTTTCCCATTAAGATCTGATGTTTTCAAAGTGTTCCTTTAATTTTTTTGAGCAGTGTATTTTAACATGCAAAACCTTTCTATGACCAAGCTAACCCGCAGCGGCCCTCCAGGACAAATCTAATATAAATGTGTAAAAAGTCAGTTTTTCATAAAAAGTATAATATTTGCCTCTGAGATGAAGTGGAGTTAAATATCTAAAGTATTTTAAATTTATAATACTTAAATACAGTGTAAATATTTTGTTACATTCCACCACTGGTTATTTGGAAAATGAAACTAACAAAATTTATTGTCACAATATTAACAAATTGTTAAATCCCGGGAGTTGTTCAGTGGGACCGTCTGTTCTTGTCGCCTAGCAACTGTGACAGCTGCCGCTGATGAGCGGCAGTAACGTTTGTACTGGACTTTTTAAAGTTATATTCAACTGCCTAAAAACAAAACAGGGTCTAAAAATGTTCACCATGGTCCATACATAATAAAAGGAAGAACTATATAAAATTGCATGTTAGTAACATGTAAGTCAACATTTAAACCTTTATTGTAGTTTTTCATTTGTATCATTACATACATTGAATTATTCAAAGTGTAAAAGTGTAAAAGTGTAATCTGGCAACTTCTCTCCAATAAATAAATAAATAAATTGTCGTTACTGTCGTGTGATGAATTCTGGGTTGGGCAAGGCTGTGAATGTTCCATCTGTTGTATCCTTCATTTCACGGGAAACGAAGGCCGCATTTGTTGGCCGCATTTGAAGGAGCCTTCGAATTGGGACAGCCTTTGTTGCGCTGAGGTGACGCAATCAGCTATACCATCCACTTTAACAAGTCCTTGAAAGGCTGCATCGAAGGACGCAGCCCCTGAATTGGGACACAACTTTAGTGGACATGAATCAGTGATCTAAATTAGAGTGCAGAACAATTGGACTGAAATACTGTGTTTCCTTTTTATGGGTTTTGTATATTTCATTGCTTACACCTCTAGTGTCTGTCTCTCTTTTATCTTGAGTAATCTGTGAATGAGATCTAAATGTCACCCTGTAGATGAGTCCGTTCAGGCGTGAGCTGTTATTTCTGTCATGGGAAATCAATGCAGACTATCAGCCACCATTTCTCACACTTCCTCCATCTCTTTCTCCCTTCTTCATCACATGAAGATTTACTCCTCCATTTGGATAAAAGACTCCTCTGTTTGCATAGACCCTCCTCTACAAACTGCCCAGCTGCCCATCTGGGATTTCGAGCCAGTGCTAATGCAATCTCAATTAGATGTCAGTAAATATTTATCCTCACAATTGTGGCCGTAATGACAAAAGGTCTGTATCTCATTAAGAACCACTGCCGTCTGACTGGTTTTTAATGAAGAGGTCACCAGACTGTTTTAGATTAGAACTGATGGGCTTGAAATCGCTTGTGCTTCTGTGATCCAGTTTCTGCTTGAATCTCTGAGCCATTGACATAAAATGAGGAGACAGAATGCCTTGAAGAGTATCATGGAGGTTTAGTTTTACTTTGTATTGATTTCTTGTGATTTTAATGTAATTTTGTGAATCTACGTCCCTGAGCTCATTAAAAAAACGCAACATAGGAGAGAATAGAACATCAACTGATCCCCCAATTAAAATGAAAAACCTCGGGTTTGGTTTAAGATAGTGTGCAGAAGCAGGAATATATAATGTAATCAAAGGGGACATCAGGGTGTGCCGTCAGATGTGCTGCCTGCAAAATCACTTCACTAGCACTCAAGATGAGAGTGAGAGACTTTTCACTTTCCTATATACCAGGGATGGGCAACTTCGATAGTGACGAGGGCCAACATTTTTTCTCCTTGATACCAGGGGGCCAGATTACTAATCCACACTCGCACCTTTTACACCGTCTTACTCAATTTACTTTTTAGGGAAATCAATGTACAATTAATGTAATTTTTTAAAAAAAATTTATGAACTGTTAAACTTGTGCAATTTTGCTAATACAAATGGAAAACTTTGTTTTTAGTTGACAAGCAATATTACTCCAACAAGCAAATGTAAACATCTCAGTTGCATTATTTGTAAATTTGCAACAAACAAATGTACAAAAGTCCTATTTTCAACTCATCTCGTTAAAAAGTGCTTATTTAAAAAATAGTTGTTCCATATGGCATTACTATAATCCACATCCACATATTACCATGAAAAATACAATTTTTTAAAAATGTATAAGAACATAATTAAGTACATAAATTTATGTCATTCATTTGGCAAAAAAATGGTTTTGTTGACTATGCAATTTACCATTGAAATCTAAGACAAGTGCAACTCTGCGTCACATGTAGTGTTGTGCAAGTTACTTCCAAACTGTAATACATTACAATATATTACTTGTTACTGTTATTTAAAAGTAATTCTTTACCTTACAATATTACTGTCTCAGAATTGTAATGCGTTACATTACTCCTGTATTACTTTTGAGTTACTTTTACCAAAATAACTACAGAAGTAGAACTTAACATTCTAAAATGACAAAATGTACTGCAGAACATTTTACATCCAGTAGAGGGCGATATGATGTAGCATATGACTGTGGGCTATCCAGGCTACTAACAATATAGCTTATAATTGGCAAAGTGAAGGCTCAAGACAATGCAAGAAAGGATGACAGACAGAATCACAAATTATCTAAGTCTGTTAAAAGTATGGTAGAGGTGTAAGTGATTATCTGACAAACTCAAAGTAATGAGCATACGTCCATCTCGCAAATGTACAGTCTTCTTCTGCCATCTTCACCCATCGGCTGCTTTTCCATTGGCCAGCACGAGCAAAGAGGCCGAAATCATGCCGCGTTTCCACTGTCGGGCCAGTAGCCTTGCGGCACTCATGTAAAACCCACCCTAAACACGCCTTCACTGGACTGTATCACACAATACAAAGTTACACACCAGCGAGAGGGAGACAAATGAAATAAATCGCCAAACAAATATATCAGAAGCTGTCATTTAGTCTTTATTTACAAACTTGGACACCACATGCGGCTATTGACTGACCATGAACAGGTAATAAAACTTACTTGCAGCATTTTTCATTCGTTAAAGTCCACTTTCTAATAAAAAATTCCTGATAATTTACTCACCCCCTTGTCATCCAAGATGTCCATGTCCTTATAGTGGATTTCAGTTGGCCCCAAATGGTTGAAAATTCAACTTACGGAACGAACGCAGCGCCAGTTCTGTTATTTCCGTAAGTTTATTAGGGAAGGTGTAGGACATTCAGTGTAAGCGTTCTGAAGAATCGCGGTCTGGTGGAAGCACTTGTGATGCGATCATTTGTGTCTATAAAGCATATACATTTTAATTTTTTTAAAGAAAATGACAGATCGTTTCGTTAGATAAGACCCTTCCTCGTCTGGGATCATGTAAAGCCCTTTGAAGCTGCACTGAAACTGTAATTATGACCTTCAACTGTTTGGGGCCAATTGAAATCCACTATAAGGAAAACAATCCTGGAATGTTTTCCTCAAAAACCTTAATTTTAATTTATTTTCGACTGAAGAAAAAAGGACATGGACATCTTGGATGACATGGGGGTGAGTAAATTATCAGGGCATTTTTATTAGAAAGTGAACTAATCCTTTAATGTCTCACGGTCTTGCTGTTTTTTTTTTTTTTTTGAACAATACAATTTTGGGCTAAAAGTGTGTTGTATCGCAAGCGTTACTGAACATGTACCGGGTAAAATATTACTGAAAATTGATTAGTAATGCCTTACACTACTGCGTTACAGCAAAAAGTAATATGTTACTGTAATGCATTACTTTTGTAACTCGTTACTCCCAACACACATGTGTATCTTTCATACTTTCCATTCTGTGCTGATCTCATCCGATCCAGCCGGTACAGATATGGTTTTGTTTTCCACTGTGGGGCTGGTAACTGAGCTCTTCAGTCGTTGCCTTAGTAACGCGAGAGTTTACACACGATATGCGATGTAAATAGTGACCGCATTATGTAGGATGATTAGTTATTTCTTTTAATTGTATTATTATTTGTGTTCATGTTGCTCAAATATCATGTTTAGCAAGCTACGGAGCAACCGGCAGCCAGACAACAGACAAGTGACCGATCCTGAGTGACGACGTCATGTCACTGTTCGCATTCTAGCAGAACGGTTCGGCACGGTTGGCTAATTCCGGGCGGAGAACGGTTTGTAATTGTGGAAATACAACTGGAACCGTTCCTTACCATTCATCTGTTTGGCCCGACGGTGGAAAGCAATCTTTACATTACTTGCTTTTCAAATGTCCAGCGGGCTGCATTTAAAGACATGGTGGGCCGTATGCAGGTTCAGGTCTGGAGACATACTTTGCCACTCCATCACCTTCAGCTTCCTCAGCAAGGCAGTTGTCATCTTGGTGGTGCGTTTGGGGTCATTATCATGCCGTTTGGCCCAGTTTCTGAAGGGAGGGCATCATGTTCTGCTTCAGAATGTCACAGTACATGTTGGAATCCATGTTTCCTCAATGAAGCAGAGCTCCCCAGTACCAGCAGCACTCATGCAGCCCCAGACCATGATGCTACCACCACCATGCTTAACTCTAGGCAAGACACAATTTTCTTGGTACTCCTCACCAGGGCGTCAAACAAGTTTATCTTAGTCTCATCAGACCACAGGACATAGTTCCAGTAATTCATGTTCTTGGACAGGTTGTCTTCAGCAAACTGTTTGCAGGCTTTCTTGTGAGCCAGCTTCAGATGAGACTTCCTTCTGGGACGATGGCCAGGCAAACCGACTTGTTGCAGTGTTCGGCGTATGGTCTGAGCACTGACAAGCTGACCTTCCGCTTCTGCAACCTCTAAAGCAATGCTGGCAGCACTCATGCATCTGTTTTTTGAAGCCAGCTTCTGCACCTGACGCACAGCACAAGGTCTCAACTTTGGCCTGCTTCGAGTGGAACCCGTCTTGGAAAACCTCTCTCTATGACCCTGGCCACTGTGCTGTAACTCAATTTCATGGTGTTAGCAATCCTCTTATAGCCTAGGCCATCTTTGTGGAGAGTAACAATTCTAATTCTCAAATCCTCAGAGAGTTCTTTGCCATGAGGTGCCATGTTGAACATCCAGTGATCAGTATGAGAGAATTGTACTCAAAGCACCTCATTTTAACTGCTCTAATACAAGATCCACACATTTGTATGGTCCTGTCAAGCAGACAAACACATGAACATTATGAATAGGACATGTGGCTTTGCATGGTTAAACAACATACAACTGTTATCACTTAGGGTGTACTCACTTTTGTTGCCAGCTATTTTGACAATAATGGCTGTATGTTAAGTTATTTAAAGTAAATCTATACTGCTATACAAGCAGCACATTGACTACTCTAAAATATATCCAAGTTTAATTTCTATAGTAGTCCCTTGAGAAGATATACTGAAATGTTTGCTGAAATGTGAGGGGTGTACTCACTTTTGTGAGATACTGTATCTTCTGTCCTTCTGCACAGTAACCATCTTATTTCAAATAATTTGTCTGCAGATTCAAGAAGACCACAGAATCGCATGACTTATTATTATTAAATTCTACTGATAATAATACAAAATAATAATGAAGATTTGCAAATGTATATTAATATTATTATTAAATTGTACTGATTATACTTTTCAATTTTGAATTAAAAAAAAAAAAGAGAGAGAGCAAAATCTTAAAATGAATCCTAAATGTAACTGGTAGCCAATGCTGAGAGGCTAGAATATGTGAAATGTGATTTTCTTTATTTTCTTTTTTTTTCTTCTTTTTTTTGGGTTTATAAGTAACTTGCCATTTGACAGTCAAAATAGCGTAAAAACGCTTGCTACACACATACTCGCTTGTTAATGACAGTCATTTTGATCAGAATAATGAAGAAAGATCTTACATGCACATACTCGTCCTCCACACACAAAGCAGTGTAGATTTATGTTCATTCATCAGCGACCGTTGGCACCTCGTGACCTGCATGGCTAATGGAGTCTCTGCATTATTAACAAAGCTCTTCATACTGTGGCTCTGCAGCTGCCCGCACGCCGGCCTTGGCATTGCTAGGCTAGCCCCCATGTCACACAGAGACCCCCTGTCATAGCTCTTCTCAGCACTGAAGCGCTACAGTGCATCAAAAAAGCCAATAACTACTTAGCATTTGTGCCAGTGTCACACTTTATTGACTCTTTTTGGGACTTGGCCAATCGAGTTAGTGGCGTGTGCTTGCTGTTAGCACAGCTTGATGGTGGGCTACATAATTTTAGGCACTGTGGCCATAGGTTTCACTAATGGATCTGCCCAGGCGATGAGCTCGGTATAGTGTGACTTCAAACGGCTTGCAGTACCATCAAATATTTACCAGCCATGCTGCTTTTCCACCTGCTCTCCCTCTGCTGGAGCGTAGCAGAGTGCGTATGATCCAGCAACATCCCACCGTGTTCACTGTTTTTGACCGCTGCTAGGAAGAATGTTGACCTCGGTGTCCCCTGCAGGGACGGTTTGCAGGTCTCTGATGAACAATTTTGGCCACTAAATATGTGACATGATAGTATCAGATTATTTTTTTGAGCACCAGTTGAAAGCATGGCAGATGTTATGTTTGGCTTCAGAGCTGATCTTTAACTTCATTTCTTTTGACTGAAAGCAAAATAGCAGTGACTTCCTTTTAGCGTGATATAATAAAATTGTGTCATGTTGCCCAAGTCTAAATAATTGCATTGGTTTTAGTTCCTTTTTTTAAAGTTAAATGTTTAAAATCAGATTGTATTGTACATATTATGTGTTCATGGTCTCATATTCTGATAATAGGGAATATTATCCCTATTATTCTATATTATTCTATAGTTCTGCCTTTGGGAAACTGATGTTTCTTAGTGCAGTTAGAGCTCCTTTTATGGGAAGTAAACCGCACAGGAGAAATTCTATTAATCTATCGTTGTCAGCCGGCACATGAAATGTACTCTAAACAAACTGTGATTGATTGCTTTACATGTCATACATCATCAGAGCTGCGTAGATTACTTATGAATTGTAATCAGTTACTGATTACAAATTATATGACAAAATTTTATATCAGTAATATAATCTTTTAGATTACACATTTTTGGTAACATAATCTGACTACTTTTGGATTACATTTAGATTACTTTTGTGCTTACCCTTATTTGATGTCACATATGTTGTAGGATAATCTTGTCCTGTTTTGACAGATACAAAGAAAAATATATTCCAGAAAATATATTTTATTCACCAACAAGAGCCTCAACAGATTCTTTTTAAAGTGCAATGTATGATTAATACTTCAATATACTAACACTAATGTACCTGTTAGTGTTTGCTGATAGTAACACTGAATAAAACAAAATCACATCTTATGATTTTAAAACATATTTACTTAAAAATAAGTAAATTTAGAAAACAGCAACATTACAAAAACACATACAGAAAAACATGAAATTCACAGCAATAACACTGATCATATATATATATATATATATATATCATTTATATTTCATTTATATTTCATCTATATTTCCCCCTTACTGCCGGAAAAACTCGAAGAATCATGAACGTATATAAGCGGCAGGTTTATTATGAATTTTTTTTTTTTTTTTTATGAAAAATTGAATCAATGAATTGTGAACAACTTACTGCCATTTTGTAATATGTGTAGTAAAGTTTGTTGTTATGGGAAGAAGGAGGCGGGAACTGGCGAACGTTAAACATAACTTTAATAATATTCAAAATAACAAACAACAAAACGAAAGTAAAATGCCGGCAAAACCTCTCTCGTCCTTCACTGTCTTCGCTCCCCCTTTTATGCTTCCAGAGCTCCTCTGTGAGAGATTGGAGACCGGTGCTCGTTATCACTCGTGTAACCGTTCCCTCACGGCTCTCGCCCGCCCTGCTTGTCACAATATGTAATCACGTAATCCATTAAAAAGTAACTGTAGTCTGATTATGAATATTTTAAAAAGTAGTTTACTTTAATTATAAGTACTTGATTTTTGGAATCTGATTACGTATTCCAGATTACATGTAATTCGTTACTACCCAGCTCTGTACATCATACTCTTCCTGTCTGAGCAAGCGTTTTTTGGCTAGAATAAGTTGTGATGTGGACCAGACCTTTTGCCAGGTAGTCAAAGGAGATACTATATGAGACTTGTGTATAAGCATGGTTCTTTCCTGAAAAAAATTGCTCCAGTTTTACTTGTTTCCTTGTTGATTTTACTTATATTCTGATTCATATAAACAGCAAAAACAACATACTCACAAAGCACCAGGGGCATTTTGGTCAAGGAAGAGTCTGAGCCATGCGCTAAATCAACATGACTGAGTGTGACATTAAGAAAGATGAGAGAGTCCAGAGGAAAGATGAGAAAGCTGATATACAGTAAAACAGAATACGCTTCAGGCTTCTTGAGGCTTACAAGAGTGCACTTGAGATAAATACGGAAGGACAAATAATTTAAAACCATACAGGAAGCTGAAGAAAAGAGTTTGTCATTTAGATTAAAGAAACCATTGCATTATGTTTACTTAAAATTAGCATGAATATTGCAGCAGAAGTCATGTAGCATTCTTGAATTCTGAATATCATTTTGACATTTAAGCATTGAAATACAACATCCACAATAGTGATAAGTTCATTTACATTTGTTCTTGGTGGCAGCTAATAAAGGTGGTGTGATAATGCTAATATTAAAATATGTATATGAAGTCAGACCCTCATTTAGCTGAGTGAAGTACCAAGGAGACTAAAAAAAAAAAAAAAGAAAAAAGCGGAAAGCCAATAAACAAAGACAAAATGGTGTGCTGAGTTTGGATTCAGCATGTTAAATCAAAGACAATTACAACTGCGCTGCTCTGTCCCATGTTAATGAGCCCAGCACTGAATGAAGGGATGAATAAATCATTGTTTAGAAAACACATTTGAGGCTCCCGCTTTTCAGAGCCTCGTGTGTATGTCTGTATGTGTGTGTGTGTGTGTGTTGATGGACCAGCGGAGCATCGCGACGAACATCAAAGCAGCTAGACAAAAGAGATTTACTCTTATATGTTCTCCCCTTCTTAGGGCTGTGTGCAAGGTTATAATGATAGTGTTCTGAAAGAGAGAGAGAAACGAGAGAGAGAGAGAGAGAAGGGAGGGAGGGAAGAAGGCAGTCAGTACAAGGCGCAGTTGAGGAGAGCGAGAGCCACAGTATACAGAGCAGTGTATAAGACGATGACGAGAGACACGCAGTGAAGGTGAACGGAAGAATAAAACACGAGGGATTGTGAACAAACAGAAGAAAAAAAACGGCACATGACGGGAGAACTGGATTCACAGCAAGGCAGCTGAGTCCGGCTCATGATGAATAGGATCCGTTGCAAACTGCAGGCACGGTTGTGTGAATGGAAGAGACACTAGATCTGTAGATAGCGGAGACAGAAGTGCAGGGGATGGTTGGGCTGCATGGGCTCTGTTGTTGGCATCGTTGCTGCTGTCCTACACTGCTGCGCTCAAAACCCTTTCAACACGCACAGATATGAGCTCCAAACACTCATCTGACTGGATCCCTTACAGGTACATCAGTTTATCGGTGAGCTTGTGTGTGTGTGTGTGTGTGTTTGGTTGGAGAAGACAGGTGTATTTGATAGGGGATAGAGGATGATGAATGGATAATGAATAGATAATGCTGGCAGGGCTGCAGTGCAAAGGTGACAAAGGTGATTCTCTTGTCCTTGTCTGTTATCTCTTGTTCTCTTGGGTTTCTCATGCAGCACTCAGAGCTAGTATGTGAGTGTCCAGTTGTGTAGTTGCTACAGAGGGTTTGTTTATATCAGCTGGTCTGACATAACATCTAATACAGGACTCAATGGTAAAGATGGCCCGATGGCTACTGGATCCAGTTGACGTAACTGTCACTGCTGCATTGTCACTGAACCTTGTCTTATGGCTGTGTATATGTTAATCACGTATGTTTGTTTTTTATGCTTCAAGAACTTTTTGAACCTTTTTTTGTCACTAAGGTAATGCTAATTAGCTGATATTGTGAGAATTTGAAGTATGAGTTACAAATGACTAATGTTTCAGTTATGTTTTGCACTATACTGTGGTATATTTTCCAAAAAGGTGTGCTTATGAATTTATAGCTTTGATAATAAATATAGCTGCTGTATTTATTTGATCAAAATACAGTAAGACAGCAATTTTGAAATATTGTTACAGTTTAATATAACTGTTTTCTATTTTAATATATTTTAAAACTAAATGTATTCTATTACTCCAGTCTTCTATGTCACATGATCCTTCAGAAATCATTCTAATATGCTGATTTGGTGCCTAAGAAACATTTCTTATTATCAGTGTTGAAAACAGTTGTGCTGCTTAAAATATTTGTGAAAACTGGATTCTTTGATGAATAGAAGTTCAAAAGAACAGCATTTATTTAACAGCACTGTAAACATCTTTACTGTCACTTTTTTATCAGTTTATTGCATGCTTGCTGAATATTATTAATATATATTTTTTTTTAATTTACCCCAAACTTGTGAACGGTAGTGTTATATTTATTATATTTATTTCATATTTTTATGGAACATATAACAATAGTATTTTTTATTTTATTTTATTTTATTTTTGACAGGGCAAATCTTGAGTTTTATATACTGTAGATACAGCTGCAGTTTGAATGTCAGCATGCGTATTTGTTTCCTAATTATTTTTTTGCTGACTGACTTTGTGACACTTCTTGATGAAACCTTGGTATTAGATTGTAAATAGAAGGAAAAAAAATGTATGAAGTCACATTAGATAAATAATAGTTTTCCCCAATATGGCATCATTTAAAATTCTTTGCATATATTTTGCTTTATATTTTTACTGTATTTCCATCTTGTATGCTCAGTGATTATCACTGGAAAAGGTAACATAGCAATGCTTTTGATTTATGTTTGCTGTTGGAGGCTGTCTTGCTGCTGCCCCATTGTCATGGCTGCACTGCCTCCTCTGCTCTCTCATTGGCTCTTGGTTGCTATAAGTTACAAGCCTACTTTCCTCCACTCTTTCTTTGAAAGATTACTTAAGGGAGCACTTGCCACTTGTTGCAAGGAGCTAAAGGTACCGCTCGACCTACCCTGGAGGGTCTAAGCCTGTCTCTATGGGAGTGTGTTTTGTTTGTGAAGATCTGCCCTCTCCCACACCCCAGTTTCCTGTGTGTGAGGTCTGTGATTGTGACCGAATAGATCTGAGCAATCTAACAAGCTTTTGGCACTGAAGGAGCTCAAGGAAAACATAATGGAAATTCTTATTTTGAGAGATGCATACTTGAGTCATTTGTTTTATCTGTACCTGTAAAAAAGAAAATCTCAAATAAAACAGTATCTCTCAGTTATTTCTCATATGCATTAGTGGGATTAAAAGCAGTGTGATTTGAACCTTTTGAAAATACTGTCATCCTTTACTCACTCTCATGTCATTTCAAACTTGTAAGAATTTCTTTCTTCTGAGGAACATGTTTGGACCCCATTGACAACACTGGACTGCATAGTTTTCATTGGATGGTTTAGTCATACAAATTTTGAATGAAACAAGGATGTGTATAATAATGACAGAATTTTCATTTTTTAGGAAAATTACCCTAGAAATCTCCTTGTATCTTCTTGAGAGATGTTAACATCTCAAACCGTTCTATCTGTCGTTCTTTGCCAACATACCAAAGACTGCTATTAGTCAGCGATTTCACTATGCATATTTCTCATCACATTCCAAGATCAACTGATTCTAGATATCCACATTGAATGCAGTTTTATAGTCTTTTTGTCTTATTTGTATCTATTTACAGAGGTGTAAAGAGTACCTGAAAACCATACTTGAGTAAATGTACAGATATCTTACAGCGTAAATGACTCCATTACAAGTTACAAGTCACTAATTCCAATACGACTTGAGTAAAAGTCTTAGAGTATCTGATTTTAACAGTACTTAAGTATTTTACTCATACTGAATGTAGGCTCAAAGATGCACTAGCCCTTGACACCTAAGAGACATGCCAGTGAAAATAAGAAACAATTGAATTTGTAAGATAAGAAGTCATTTTTATTTTCTAAAAAATCATAATAAAACTGAGCACCTCAAAATTGCATTAAATAAAGGTTGACTCTCTTAAACATCTATAAACACTCAAGTCTCCGTAAAGCTTAAGTGTACAAAAAGGCCATAAGTAAACCAATATCCTTCAAAAAGGTCTCTTCAATATAGCGGATAAAAAAAATAATGTTAAGTGAAATTAAATAGTCAAAGTCTACTTGCACTAGATGTGTTGGTTTCGGCCTCATCAGCGGCTGCAGTCATGACCTCATTTCCTAAATCAAACACCTGCGATTCAGCAACTACCGGCTAATGCATTCATTTTCATGTAAAGTAGCCTTGTTGACAAGTTTGATTGAGTAAAGTTAAAACGCACAAGATATAGTACCTTCATTGCCCTTAGATGGCAATATCGCTTCTTTATAGCAGAAACAAACTGCTGTGGAAAAGTTAGGTGTCATGCAAAATGTAATTACTCATCACAAATGTATTGGAGTAAAAAGTACATTTACTTGTTCAAAAATTTAGCCAAGTAGAGAGTAAAAGTAAAACTACAAGGTAGCCAAAAAAGATAGTCAGGTACTGTACATTAACTAATTACATTTACTCAAATACTTTACACCACTGCTATTTTAATTATAGAAACATAACTGACAACCTCATTAAATGTCCTTGGCTATGAAAGAGCAACCTATGTATAAGCAATACCATTTTCCTATGTTTATGTTTCTTAAAGTTTAGGAAGGTATTTTGATAATGTTTTCCTATAATACTGATAATCAATCTTTCTTTCTTTTTTTAAATACATTTTCTCATAAAATAGGAATCGGGAAGAGATTAGCCTTGCAAAGTCAGGTCACCATTATTATAGCATTATACCATTATTATATTTCAAATTTATTATAGCGCTTTATTTGTTTATTTATTATTTCAAAGCAGCTTAATAAACAAAAACAAAAATAACTGAATCAGTGATGCAAACTCAAATATGAGACAAAGCAGCTCTAAAATGACAATAGTGTAATTTATTCAGTTTAATTCAGTTCAAGTTTTGTTCTCATCTGATAGTGTCAGTGTAGTCAAATTGCTAATTACTGATTAATGAATATTCATTTAAATATTCCTTTAAACACTGACTAAACAAGCCAAAGGCAACAGTGGCAAGGAACCCAAGCTCCATCAGGTGAGAGAAATGGAGGGGGAAAAATCCTTGGATCTCTGTCAGTGGGCCATATATTAAATACTGTGTGTACATTAGAGCTCTGGTTAGCTGTAAAGTAACATTTGAATTACTCATAAGTGAATTTTAGGCAATGATTTCCATCCAAAAAAGAAAGTAGGTCAATAATTAGAGGAGCAGCAGTAGGGTGATCTAAGTGTCTTGCTTACAGGCAGATTGGTAATGCAGCAAGATCTGGATCTCGGCCTTTTTGATAGCAGTGAGTGCAGGCAGCAAATGTGTCCTCTTATCTCTCCCTCAGTCAGCAGGGCCGTTGGGCCCTTCATGGCATTTTTTTCCCTGGTGTGATGAGCATCTCCTCCCCTGCAGATGTGACTTATGATGAAAAATGAATGGAGTTTAGAGATCGTGCTGGCAGAGCTGAGGTTGCCTCAGCTGGACATTCTGCGTCACAAACACTAATTTCACAGCCTTGTCCAGTTTATTTGAGGGCCATTCTGCTCTGGTAGGTCACAGGCCCTACACATGGACACACATGCATACACAGAGCTCGCTGGAGGTTAAGGACCTTGTTTTCCACAAACATGGAAAGATAAGTACCATTGCCTGTTTTCCATTTGAGTGCTGTCATGCTAGCGTGCACGTACTTGCTTTTTTAAACAAGAGTCCTTACGATTTCCACATACTACTACAGTCTAAGAATTTTGTCCAGATCAGACAAATGTTCTCTAAATAACAGCAGCATTTTTATTATATTAGATTAGATAGCGTTTCAAGTTTTTCCTGTCAAAATGTCCTTGGATAGACTGAAAAAAATGCAATTTTCCAGAGCCTTGAATTGATCCATGTAAAGTTTTTACTTTTTTGTTGTTCTGTGATGCACTTAGTAAGTTACAGCAGATAGATGTGAAAAGAGAAAATCAAAATAAGATTCTCATTGCAGGTGGAAAACACTGAGAAAAAAAGATACAGAAAGATGTGCTGTGAAAAAAAGACTTGCGTAATTCTATAGAAACTCTTTGAAACTACCTCGAAAGTGTCACTGACCTTCTTCATTCTTGAACCTTGCAGTAGTGCCGTGTAAAGAAATATACAAGAAATATACATACATACAATATGTCATCCATACTGCTTAAATAGATATCGGGCAAAAAAAAAAAAAAAAAAATTTTTTTATCACTTTCCCCCAAAACCTGTATGAACCTTTTAATGCCTGAACATTCCTTTAGGTCATAGCTGTTTTGTAAGCGCCGCTCTTTACTCTGAAACACGCAGCACAACACACTGTATATACTTAAAGTCGGCGTGAAATGGAAGTTCTTTTCTTCTCTGCTGTGACCAGGGTTGCCAGGTTCACAACCAAACTTGCCCAATTGCTACTCAAAACTAGCACAATTGCATTTCAGGGGGTTCCCCCAGTAAAAATCGCTTGCTCTGCTCCAGTGGACACACATCCTGACTGTCTGAGCGTGTCTTTCATCAGGTTCCTTTCAATGTTTGAGGTACTGTACACACCAATGACTGGCATCAGCAGTGGTTAATGCATTGATCTCTATAAAGTGAAGCATCAGCTTACCCCAGTGACAGCATTTACCCCTTACATCACTGAATCTGCTGGCAGTTCCAGATAGCTCCGCCTTCGAGCCATAGCATGTGACAGGAAGAGACGATGAGTCGTTTTGAGGGGGATGGGAGGTTAATGTTTTTGATTAAAGACTATAAGGACACATGAATTTAAAAAAAATGAAGTGCATAGATAAATTATTGATAATAAATACTACAATATTCCATAAAAAAAAAATGTCATTTTTGATTTCATTTTGACTTTAATTAAATCAGATAATCAAATTGGTATGATAATCACACTAAGCTATTTCACTGTTTTAGTTTTATTTCGATTAATTGTGCAGCCACATTTATTTTAATTTTTACATTTAATTTAATTATTAGCTTTTTATCAACTACAATGAATCCCTTTTGGGAAACCCCGCTCTATTGCATTTGTATTTTTTGTTTGAGAATTAGCAGGTAAAAGTAAAGAATACAAATCAGAAAACATTTCATTCCAGTACACGCATACAGTTAAACACCCACATGCATATATACACACAAAGACACACAAAGTGAATTGTCACTGTCATCAGTGAAGCTTGATGGTGAGGGAGAGAAATTATCGCAGGCAGCTGTCAGCACATATCAATTTATCTCTCATCCCTTGTTGACCCTCATTATAACTGCTCTGTTTATGTAATTATCTGTCAATCTGATGGGAACTGACACCCTTGACTGCTGACATTAGGCACTATGCTTTGTGCTTTTGTGCATTTATGTATTTTAGCTTTAGGAGGGTGATCATGAATGTGTGCAAGTAAGCATTACTATTTCTTTATCCTGCGGTTGGAGTCAGTTTGTCAGTGCACTGAATTAGGTGTCTGTATTTTTGAATGAGTGTGTGCTTGTGGGCATGTATATTCGTGCCCATGTGCATGTGATAAAAATGGTGTCAGTGTTGGCAGTCCATAGAGAGTGAAATTTCTCAGTTTTAAATAGAAAAACTAGAGTTGGGTGCTGGAAGATCCTTCTGAGTGAGTGAGTGAGAGAGAGAGAGACAGACTTTACAACTCTTTATTTAAACATGTACTAAATCTCTAAAGTACAATATGTTCTACCCATATAGACAAACTATTACAACATACATATGCAGAACAAATCTCAAAGCCATATAAATATATATAATAATAAATAAATAAAAATTATAAATACATACATTTAAAAATGACCAACAAACATCACCAGTTAAATATTATAGTCTCGTCTTCACATATTGACAATAAAGCACCATTTGCACACCATATAAATTTAAAATCTATTAAATTCTTTGTAATTTGATAAAATTTATATTCCACCCTGATCCTCGATTCAATCAAAGTAGTAAAAATTGGCAGTGCATTAATGATTTTCCCTTCAGCAGCCATTCTACAGGTCTTCCAAATAGCTAATTTAGCTTGTCCAACTATAAAATTTGCCAATGTACAATGTTCTCTGTGTGTTTTCGAATACTTGTATCCATAAATAAAAAATGTCTTATTGAAACAAAAGGGTTACCCTAAACCTAGCCTAAATTCCCAAGTATTCTTTCCAATATTGTAAACAGTGGTACTAGCCTGGAACATTCAGCAAAAACATGAAACACAGTCTCTGATTTGGTACAAAAATTACAAGGTAATGAATGAAACAGACTTATTGAACTTGGAAACAAAACTATTTGTAGGTAACACACAGTGCACTGTCCTCCACTGCAAATCCCCAGAGCGTTTCGGAAGTGGGCCTTTATACAAGAGCCTCCTAGAAGGAGAAAGGTCATCAGAAACCATTAGATGTTCTTTCCATTTTGGATCACATCTATGATTAATATCTTCAAAATAATCTTTATTTTGAAATAAAAATATATCTTTACACACATCTGATAAAACTCTCTTTTTCCAACTGCTTGAAAATCAAGCTCCTGTAGCCCCTTGAACTTCAACAACTTCCGCTCTTGGTCACCCTCTGTACAAACCCTTGGGGACACAAATAACTTAGGGAAGGAACATTGCATCAATTCACCAGACAGAACACAATTTACAAAATGTAGAACTTGAGAAGGAAAAGCAGCTTTCAGGCTTTTTATGAAATGTTCCACCATCCTTACAGACCTAAATCCCACTTGTTCACAAATTTCGATTGTTGGTGTCCATTGTCTGGAAGCAATATCAATCAGATGTGCAACTTTTGTTAAACCCTTCTCCATAAATGTTTTAACAATGATATTAGATATATAAACATTGCCACCAAGAATAGGGGTTATAAAACAGTGGTTCGTTTAGGCCAAAATGGTAATTTCCTCATCTAAATCCCTTAAAAACAGTCCAGGAATTTAGAACTGAAACATAGAATTTTACATCGGATATAAAATTTCTACTATACTGGGACATCAAAAACAATTGCTTGTCAAAGGAAAAACCACCAAAAACCACCATATATTGTTCTTCCCCCATAAAAACCCCAAGCACTTTAAACCCTTCCAAACTCCAAGAGCATTGCTGAGGAAGTACTGGAGGACCTCCGTTCTCCCATTTGCCCAGCAAAAAAGATGCACACTTATGCCAATTTATTCTTGAGAAAGAGGCTCTCTGATAGACATTAAGCGATGCTATCATTTTCTTAACATCTTCATCCGACCTTATTACGACAGTAACATCATCAGCGTATGCACTTAGTTTAACTGTTACCAAATCTGTACCAGAAGGGCACACTGTGGAAATCCCACTTAACTGATGTCTCAAAACTGCCTAGAGTGGTTCAATAGCAATAGCATATAAAATACCTGAGAGACCGCACCCTTGATGTATACCTCTGCCAACTAAAAATGGTCTCAATAGAGTGCCATTTATTTTTAATATACTATATACATCTGTGTACAACAACTTGACATAAGAAATGAATGATGGACCAAAACCAAAAGCATCAAAACA